>JAMKCH010078959.1:0-12227 GCA_023653785.1 Ophioderma brevispina | reverse complement strand
CCTTATCATCACAACGGCAGAAGGTGGCTGGACGAATTGTTGTCCTATAACCTGTCTAATAGCCTCTGTAGCAATCGTTCCGATAATACGTCTGGGAAGCTAGATCAAGGTAAAACTTGACCTGCTCTTGAAGAGTCCTAGGTTGATGTTATAGGGTAGAAGCTTCATCAATCATTCACCGGTGAACGACCCGGAGGGAGATTCCCTGAAGGAGATGGATCTGTCTTAGCCTTGGCCTTGTCTCTTTAACTTTCTTCCATATACACTCCATTCATCAAAGAATTCAGATCTCCAATTCTGTCCCTAACTACCCTTTTGTATATACAAGGTCTCCTCTCTTTGAACCAAGCTTCTGCACTTCACGCACAGTTCATGCGGGTCTTAGTCTTGTCCGCGAAGGAACGCTTTACTCCAGAATCAATCTTTGAAGCGGTTACTTCATTCTGCAACATCAAAAGTAAAACATACTTGAAACGGTTTGTTCGAATACGATAGGATGATGACCCGCACCGAGAATCGGGAGTTCCAAAGGGTAGAGCAGAATATGGCCCAGAAGACAGGACGGACGACAGAAGACACAGGGCAACCCCCCCCCCCCTAGTTCTGCTAACATAACTCCACATTATGTCTTTAACTGTTGTCCATTAACGGATGTGGAGTGCTGCAAATACATACGTAATACCTTTTGCCTGTTAGCCCGTGTTTACAGGCCAATTCAAGAGCCAACTTTTCACACTGCAAACACACTGCATGCAGACGAACAAAATATCACAAGCAATTCAGAATCGAGTTGATATATATGTTCCTTATTATATTACCTTTTCAAGAGAGTTCATTACTCCAAATTTTCTCGAAAAACCGTAAAATTTCATAATTTTACGGGAACACCAACCTTCTCGTGCAAGACTGTGGCTGGAACTCGGCCTGAATAAAATGTGACCTTGATCCGGAAGGTCACATACCGTACCGGTACCCTGGACCACCTGAATCCCTGAGCCTCTAATATACGCACGGCCGTGACAATGTGATGCTATTCCCTTGAGCCGTCATGTTTGTTAGTTTCAACGAGGGGCTAGGGACTCAGGTGCTTTACTGAGAAAACAAAGAGAAAATTAATCTTGTTGATAAACAACGAACACGTGGTGAAACCCGGTTACGTAGTGCATGACCTCTGGTGCCTAGTCGATTATTGCTTCCCTCCCCCCAATGTGATTGGAACGCTGAAGTGATTGTAGTCCGCAATTTGTTCAAATTTGGATTTTATATTTCTTTTGAGTTTTTTTCACATATTTCATCGCTTGTATATGGTGTCAACTTGTGATTGATAGTTAAAGCAGGTATTGTTCGCGTCTTTTGAAGGGATTTGAGATCGACGAAGTTGAGGTAGGTGACAGGCAAAGTATTACGTATGTATTTTTGCCAGACTCCCCACCCGTTAATGACAACATGTTTTAAAGACATAATGTGGAGTTAATGCTTAGCAGAACTACCCCCCACCCCTAAAACCCCCCCCCCAACAGATTTTGAGAAAAATGAGATTCATCGGCACGAGGTGGTAGTACTCTGTGAGGACACAAAGACATGGTTGCAAAACAGCACAGCGATGCTATAGACAAAGGGAGAAAAAATAAATATAAATATAAATAGATGCCAAGGGAGCAGACACGAGACAGGTACATGTCCCCAACATGCCCCTGGCGGTCTAGGTATGGACTTACATAGGGGGGGACTAAACTTGGCCAAGGAATAAGCCCACTTACCACCCGCAGTACGAGCAGGCGAAGAGCAAATGGCCTGAGGCTCTCGTGGGGGCAAACCAGGTAGTGAAGGGATATACATATATCTGATAACTTATGTTAACACTTCCGAATTCCACTCCTTAGAAATCTATTCCGAATTCCCTCCCTCATTCCACTCCTTAGGCAACTTCCGGATTCCGGTCTAAAGAAACATCTCAAACTGCACCAACCCATCATCATCCAAAACTCTGACGACCCGTAGTAGAGGTAGAGGTTTATCAGATATTATATACATAAACAATCGCCGATAAATCGGCGGTAAAGGGGAAATATTATGTTTATTATAACCCATTAAAATTTAACATGGTGCCCCAACTGATCTGAGACACAAAAAAGAGCAAGGATTCCTGGATGCCAAGTGACGCATGGATGGGCATACCGATGCTAGCATGGTACCGCTACTTGGCATGGGCGCCACCAAATTTTTAATGTGGCAAAGTGGTGTCTCAAGGCCTTTTTGAGCACAAAAATGCCTCGTTGACATTCGTAGTATAATGGTCAAATAGATGTAATCGTCACAAAACGGGCCCGGCCCGCCGTTCAACTTTATGCAATGCTTTGTTTTTTGTTTGGATTTCTCGGAAAATGGTTGGTATTCTTACCATAACTTTACCTGGCCTAGGTTCTTGAGTGTATGCTGCTTGTTTTGAATCTTCTTTTGTAATCAATCCCTTTGTGTACAATTTACAAATTCTAAAAACTTGCCTTGTGAATGTCCTCCATCATGGTTTGTTTTGACATGAGAAAATGTGACGTGACAGATGCTTTTCAGACCACAATGCAGTCTGATGGGCGCACAGAGGAAATAATGCGACAAGGTAAACGTGCAATGTCGCCGTCATTTCATAAGCATATACATAGTTGAATACGGCATAAAGTAGATTATTTAACAGTAGAACCAAGTATCCAGACCAAATTATATTCTCTTGAAAGGTGCAACAAGATATTTCAAATATTACGAAGCTGTGCTCAACCCTTTTGGCACAAATGGAATCGTCACAATCGTAAGTCGAAGAAAATGTTTAGGGTCTCAGCAATTGGTGACACCACAGGGCACCGCGACGATTGCATCAACCTTATTTGTTCTGCCATCCAATGCCATCTGCCATAATGCTATACGTCATCGGACATGATGCTGGTTGCTGTGTGCCCAGTGCATTATGGGGCCATTGTTATGTTCATTTGCTGTCGAGGCTCTAGCAATATTCCCAACCGCGGAAGCTCTCAACTGATGAACGAACATGAAAATTTGTTACAGGGATCAGCAGACCGTCACAACACAGATCAACAATGTTTTTAAATTTGGATCCAGAGCCGTAGCCAGGGGGTGCGATGCACACCCCCCAAAAAAAATGACAAAGGTCCGCTTTTTCATGGTGAAGGTCAGTTTTTTCATGTTTAAATGTGCCGCCTGTGTAACAGCTGTTGTTTGAAGGTATGTGGTTACTACTACTACTACTACTACTACATACTATTATACTGTTTTGTCAACGCCGATGTCTCATTTCTCCCTTACCCCTAGTTCTGGTAACCAAAACCAGAGGTCAACATTATCTTTTAACACTACTCGTTATCATCTACTGACCTCTAGTTTTGGTACTTCAGATTTCGGGGCAATGTACATTTACAGGCTAAATTTGTGAAGTGAACTCCTTTTTCGTACAGCTAAAAACTTACCCAAATCTCAGAACTATTATTTTTTCTATTCTCATTGGTCCTGCTCTAGACACTCATACTGTACATCACTCTGCATCATTGAAATCAATTTCCGTCAGATAAAAGTCAAAGGGGAAAAAGACACTTCTGATTTACTCGATGAACCTTGTTTGATGTCCCATTTCGACGCATGCGTATTGACGGCCTTCTCATTTACCTAATCTATCCACGTGCGTATGAACTCGAAAAAGAACGTCTCATTTGGTCTTGTTGGAGTGTGAACATTATGGCGTTCGTATTAGATTTAAGTGTCTCTTTTACCAGTCCTTACAAAATACTGGGCATCACCATATCGCGCAAGGTATTTGTGAATTGGCACACTATTGTTACTAATAAAAAACTTTAAAATTACAGTGCCTGATCTTGAAAAATAAATACAAGTGCATAACGCAGACCTTTACAAGTGGGGGTGAGGGGACAAATTTGTATCCTTCTCCTTAAGCACTAGGCATCTCCCGGTGGGTTCTCACATTGGAGTGAAGTTGTGCCGCCTCTAACCCTATGGTTTAGGACCATTCAGTTTCCAGAACCCTACTTTTTTTGCCCAAAGCTATATTCTACCAAATTTTATTCAAAAAACCTCAAAAGTTTTTTTTAATTATAGCAATAATAATAGCACGTTTTTGAGTGGAAATTTTTGAAAACCTAGTTTCGGAGATCCCATTTTTTAGGTCTTAAATCAGCTCCGGAACCTTGATTTTTGAAATCTGGGAGGCACTTACCTATCAAAAAAAAGTTCAGACCTCTCCCCCCCCCCCCCCGGGGGTCATTCTACAAACGTAATTGAAAAATTAGGATCATTCAAAGTTTGTACTATTCCTAAAACTAACAGTAAACCTACCCTGTTTATAAATTGTCGTTTGATAAAGTTAATTTCATCTCATCTCCAGTGTGACATGTTGATTGCCTTTCGAAATCAATACGCCCGTGTGATAGATCAGCTACCCCTGGCAACGGATATTATGACATGATGCAACACAACTGTTTATTTAAATTGGGAAGCCGGCAAAAAGCCTCTTTGGTTTTAAAGAAAGCTACCCCCTTTCATCCATTCAAAAAGAAATATCATGTTACTACCATTCTCTGGCCAAAATAGTTTTCCAAAAAATCTTGAATTTATCTTCATATAAAACGACTGGCCCGTAATACTACCGGGCGTTCACAATGTCCTCGCCCGACACCGCCGCGAACACGTTCCAAGGTCGCGTTTAAACACTCCAAACAATACCCATACATACTCGTAAGTTTGTCACGTGTTTGACCCTGGTATTACCAGTGGTGGAACCTTTAACCTGTATTGCTCATGGTGTTGGGACTTAGACCAAAAATGGTGATTCTCCTTGTTCCCAAATTTGTCCAAATTCGTTACTACTTGTTAGTTTTCAAGCCTAAACTTGCAGCATATGGAAGAGAAGGTTTGAGATTCTCTTCACCATGAAAGTTGGAGGTACGTGGTTTTTTAAATCGGTGTGGAAATTCTTGCAAACTTATGTTTGCATTCCTCACGCAAATGGGTTTACTTCAACCCAGGCCGTTCAATGATAACTTCCCGTGTTCAAGATAATGTCGACCCTCTGGTTTCAGTTACTGGACACCTTACCCCCAAATAATGGAGGCGATGGTAACAAAATGGCAACCGGCAAGCGCAGCGAGCCAAAAAAAATTTGTTTGTTGAAACAAGGTCCACTTTTGGGCAAATCCGCACCCCCCAAGTCTAAATTCCTGCTACGGGCCTGTTGGATCTATCTGAAATTACCAAATATGTGATTGATAACCGTACTGCATGATGAAATGTGGATGAGCTCACACGCTTATGAGAAAGTGTGCCTTTCCTACGGGCTTATTGGTGCGGCAAACAAATGACAGAGAGCAAATTTGATAGCAAAAGAGAATTAATATAGAAACAATGCAAATGTGTTATGAATTGAACTGTCACTCGCAGTGTTTACCTCCATGTTTTAACTGTGGTTTGATCACATACCAAATGGTGACAATTTTCACCGGAATCAACCAAGATATCAGAGCGGATCCATGATTTGAAAAACTCAAAATTACCAAGGGCTGAAGGCTGAAAACCTTTTCAAAATGGCTTATTTTGCAAGATTTTGCAGAAGTACCGGGGGGCGCGCGCCCCCTAGTTCTTGCTAAGCATAACTCACATATGGTCTTTAACATGGTGTCATTAACGGATGTGGAATTATGCAAAAACACATTGAATACCTTTCCCGTTACCTACCTCACTTGTCGATCTCAAAATCACTCTAAATGTACGATAATATCCCTGTTTTCACTATCGAACACACTTGAGATCCTATATGATGCGATGAATATATGTGAAAAAAAAACTTAAAAGAATTGAAAGTAAAAATTTTGAAGAAACATTGCTGCTACAATCACTTCTGCATGAGAAGGCTGTTTCTCCGGAAATTTATGGGGGATATTTCTACTGTTTTTTAGACAAATTTTGAGGATTAAATATTTCAATGTATTTATTATCTACGAACATCTATCACTCGATCTGAATTGGTTTTGATCTTTTGTCATCTGCAGTCTGCAAAGTTGGCTCTTTGAAATGGCATGCTTATGCGTAACAGGGAAAGGTATTTCATGTGGTTTTGCTAACTCCACATCCGTTAATGACCAATGTAAGACATAGGATGAAGTTAGTAATTCTCCACCACTTAAAATGGGGCACTTTTAACATGCGTTTTATTCCGTTACGTTGCGATCGTAGCCTGTGACAGAATAAATTCTTTCCAAGACATCATGTGGAGTTATGCTTAGTAGAACTAGCCTCCCCTCCCTAGATCCGCGCCTGGGATATGAAACGAATGAATGTCCACGGCTTCGCATCCCATATTAAGTTTAGAACTGAATAGTAACAAGAGCGAGCATTATTTTGTCTTAGCCGGCAAATTCAGTCTAGATAATTTTCAGTACTGTCATGCACATGATCATTATGATGTTTTTTGATTTCGTAATACACTCGGCCACCATTTAAGTACTTAAGACCTTCTAACCGTAAATGGGTTCGTTTACGGTTAGATATTTCGAACAATGAAATGTAAGGTCCGGACGCGTGCTTGCAATGCTACTGAACGAGAGGGCCAAGACTAACACCTAATTATTTTAAAATACTCAGTAAAAATAATATTTTTTTCATCATGCTGTCTCACGTTCAAGGTCACCCCACATTTTACTTATGACATGAAGCTATTTCAGTATGGCCTTGAACCATTAACAGCGGACTTTGTCCATTCATGCAGTATTCTCACCTGTGCCCGTAAAAATCCATGTGAGCCGAGACTTGAATCTTGCATACACGCCGGCCGTGCTTGCACGAGTTTTTTCTTGTGGAAAAACCACCCCGGCCCTTTTTTTATAATGGTAAAAGCTGTTCCTATTAGAACCCAGAACCTATTACCTAAGCGTGCCATAAACTATAGCAAGACGAATTAGATTTGCGAAGAAATTCATTGTGCCTTTTTCTCACACAAATACTCGCATGCAACAAACCAACCAGGGAAATCCCCTTGACCTTTGACCTGACCTGACTTACTTCCGCAACCATGGATGCGGCCATGAATGCGCTCGCGTCCACATAGCGCTTGTGGTTTAACAAGTAATTTAAAAAAAACTGTGTCGGGTCGCAGGCATAATTTTACAAGAACTAAGACAACATTAAAAAGCCATTGTTAAGGAGTAGAATGTTTTCTAGTTCTACGTTGCACTTTTAGTACAGAAACATGTATAAAAAGAAATCTCATAACTGATTTGAAAGTAGATACTTTTTTTATTTTGATACATTAGCCTAAGCCACTGTGAACAATTATAAGCCAAAAGATTTGCATTAGAACCAATCACCCTTGTTTACACTTGATCTCCCGTTTACCTTTGACCTTGGTGTGTGACTTTGACCTCATCTAGTTTCAAGCTTTAATTTAACATAGAAAAAACGCCATTGGGCGCAATTTGTTGAAACTGAATCCCCAAGTTATAAAGCTTTAATTTAAACAAGGTTACCCCTTCCTACATTTCAAATAAAGAAATAGCAAAACGCCCATTTGGCGCAAAAGGTGTTAAAACTGATCCCCAAGTTTATGAACTTTATTATTAACATGGTTATACCTAACTGTCCTTTCAAAATAAAGAAATATAAAAAAACTCCCAATTGTGCGCAAAATGTGTTAAAACTGAATCCCCAAGTTATAAGCTTTAATTTAACATAGGTTACACCTTCCTGTCACTTTTCAAATAAAGAAAATAGAAAAAACGCCCAATTTGGCGCAAAATTGTTAAAACTGAATCCCCAAGTTCATAAGCTTTAATTTAACATGGTTATACCTTCCTGTCATTTTCAAATAAAGAAAATAGAAAAAACGCCCGATTGAGCGCAATTTGTTAAAACTGAACCCCCAATTATAAGCTTTAATTTACCATAGGTTTACACCTTCCTATCATTTCAATCAAGAAAATAGAAAAACGACGCCCAATTGTCGCAAAATGTGGGGGGGGGGTAAACTGAATCCCCATGTTTAAACTTTAATTTAACTAGGTTACACCTTCCTATCATTTTAAATCAAGAAAATAGAACAACGCCCAATTGGGCGCAAAATGTGCACAAACTGAATCCCTACGTTATAAGCTTTAATTCAACATAAGTTCCAACCTTCCTGTCATTCAAATAGAAATAGAAAAAACGCCCATTGGGCGCAAAATGTGTTAAAACTGAATCCCCAAGTTATACCTTTACTTTAATCATAGGTTACACCTTCCTGTCATTTCAATAAAGAAAATAGAAAAAACGCCCAATTGCGCAAAATGTGACAAATCTGAATCCCCAAGTGATAAGCTTTAATTACCAATAGGTTACACCTCCTGTCATTTCAAATAAAGAAAATAGAAAAAACGCCCATTGGGCGCAAAATGTTGTTAAACTGAACCCCAATTTATCAGCTTTAATGTAACATAGGTGTACCCTTCCTATCATTTCAAATAAAAAATAGAAAAAACGCCCAATTGGGCGCAAAGTTTGTGTAAAACTGAATCCCAAATTATAGCTTTAATTTACTAGTTACACCTTCTATCTTTCAAATAAAGAAAATAGAAAAAACGGCCCAATTGGGCGCAAAATTGTTAAAACTGAATCCTCAATTTTAAGCTTTAATTTATGTAGGTTACACCTTCCTGCTTTTTCAATAAAGAGCTTACCTAAACTCGTCTTAAAATAATATAAACACAAATACATGGTAAAATCTTCAATCATTAATTAGTATAACTCTACGTGGCTGATGCACTTTCTTACTTATACTCTCCTATTTGTTACTCACCCTTGTTCTATCCCTGCAACGTTTTTAACCAAACTCCCATCAAAAGCAAGTCTTCACCGAGACTAAAATCAAAGAATGTTTTTTAAGGCCATTTCAAAACTGCCATGATGTTATTCTGTGTCTTAATTGCATCGTTACACACCCAACACTAAACTCCAAATTAATAGTAGTAACGTAAGATCATTTTCATAAAAAAACATTATGAAATTACCTTCAGCTATAGAATAGACTCCTTCGCAATTTTGAGAGCAGTGGTTTTCTATAGTCGGGTCGCTAAGCGACCCGACAAAAAACAATTTAGTTTGTCTGAATAAATATCTAGGGCTATGGTCAAAGGCAATTTCATTTGCACATGCTTCAAAAGGGTTAAAGGTAACTATCACTGATTTGCTAAATTAAAAATCGAAAAATATCTGTTTGTTAGTTTGTTTTTTCTTATCAAACAAATCCTGGTTGCTTAACCCGTCTTAAAAGTGCATCTAAGATTTCCTGATGAGGGCGCCATCAATTTCCAAAAAAATCGTGTTTTTGCATGTTACATAATGCTTGTCCATATACTAATCACTGTGTGACATTGCTAATGCTTAAATCGAATTCCTTCCTAAGAAAATTCACAACTTTGTTATAAATTCCGGAATCCAGAATTTTTGTTATACACAGATCCTATGGGACTAATACTTACACTAAATGTTTAAAAAACTGCAGTCAACCGAAAAATCGATTCATCTCAAATTTCGGAATTGGTATTTTAGGTTACCTATCTTTAGTTCTAGTTTGACTATTGTTCATTATTACCGCAAAAAATATTTTTAAAATCTTCCTGAGATCAACTTTAAATCATTGCTTTCCATGCTCGCCCAAATCACACACTGTGTGCTGCCCGGTATTGAGTGTCCATCCTCGCCTTTCTGGGTCTTGGTCTGATCCTGTTTCATTTTCGACACAGGATGCTTTGGTATGCTCTTTGTTGAGATCTGGGCTAAATTATTCTTGTTTTTTTTCATTACATTGACATTAATGTAATAATTTTAAGCTTGTGAGTAGAAGGGTTTGGTGGACTTTATTTTTTTTAAAATGACCAAAAGCAGCCTATATTGAAATATAGGTAAATAAAAAAAATAGATTATTTGCAAGTTTTGTAACAAGTAGGTCTATGGGCGTCCTAACATATATACCCTTATAAGTGGATAAGAAAAAAGACCCAATGGAACCCCAATAGACAACAATCGGGATATTTAGCCTCATTACTGTCCTTACAACCACGTCCTGCAACACGTAAGTGAATGGCGGATCATTATCTTTGAACATTGGCTGTTTTATCCCTTTTCGGTCGATTTTTTCAGTTGGAAAAAAATTAGGCCTAGCTTTTAGCACCTCTTGCAAATCGGTCGAATCAGTCACTGATAGGTCTTTAAAGTTTCCCGGAATTTGGATAAATATGAGCAATTGTTGGTTGAGCTATAAAACAAGACTAGTTTTGACTCTTTTGAATGTTGGCCTTTCAATATTTTCAACTGATCAGGCCATTGGATTCTTTTGCCTTTTGGCATATTTTTGCACCTAGCGTGGATAAAGCATAACAGATGAGGCAAACTAGTCCTTATTTTGATCGAGCGAGCTGATCAAACCTCATTAACTTCCTTTTTTACCCAACCCCTACCAAACAAAATCCTTGATAGTGCCTTAGAACTGGTTCTTGTGTGTCGCGAAACGAGGATCTTCAGAATTGCAGGCATTGAAACTAAAATTAGTATTGTTTCAACTATTTTGCCAGCTTTGCCGCCATCGTCTGAACTGACCGTCACAATTATAGCGCCGCTTTTGGCGATGGCCTGTTGATATGGAAGCCGAACACACATAATGCGAGTTTTCACGCTGATGGTGGCGTTGTAACTTAAAGGTGCATTCGTGATTCCAGCACCTTCTATTTTATTCACGGTTTACTATAGACAGTTAACAGCAATGTTTGTAACATGTTAGGCCTGGTATCTTGAAATAGGTCGGCCTTTGGGGACTGGTTACCCATTGGGCAATTGTATCTGTTTAGAGTTTTATACTATGGCCATAACATTCGCAGGAAGGCTTCGCAGGCAACAAAAGAAGCGACGTAGAATGTTACCTGGTCTATACTCGATTCATCTGATAATGTGAACCCCGTACCCTTCTTGCGGAGGTGAAAAAATTCAATGAGGCGCAGGGACGTCTTTAATTATGTTTTCACTATTGTGAGCAATGTAAGGACTGAAATACACTATAGTGCGTTTCCATGCATGAATGAAATTGTATTTAGTGGCAGGTGAGTGAGTTAAATGAGTGTCCTCCAAGATAATCCCGTGCACGTGCATTTGAATTCTTTCATTTTCCCGGTAGAGCTAGGTTGATCCCTCTCCGACTTAATTGAATAGGTCCCAAACTCTAGGGGGACGAACGTATCAACGCGAATCGACTATACACGAATCCGATTTGACACATTCCAACACCTCACTGGCAGCCATAGCTGGGGTGCATCCTGCTTGAATTCACCCAAATGTGCAGATTAAGTGTAACTTTTGAATTATACTTAATCAAGCGTGGTACAGACGTACAAAAGATTTGGGTAGGTTTTGGGTTGGATGCCCCCCAGTAATGGCGGATCAATTCTGACCATCATTTGGCTGGTCGGATTTGTCTATAGATATCCTTGAGAAAAGCTTATTCACAAAATTTGAGTTGATCCCGGATCTTGCAGTTTTATATGAGTAATTGCTCGTTTCTCACGGTCGGGCTCACGATCTAATAGGTCATTTCTGTCTGTTTACGGACAGAAAAATTGCGAATGCCGAATACCACCGAATTAGCACGTAAGAGTAAGTGCACATGGATTACTGAGGCAAAGGGTTCAGATGATATAAAATCTCAACCTTTTTTAGGTAAGTCGGGCCTGACGAGGTCGTGGATCACGAAATGCCCCTTTAACGTTATATATAGGTCAATTTGGAAAATTTAAGATTTTTGCACAGATATGTTGATCATTGTCGAGTAAACCATACCCGAGAATGGTAATGCTCAAAATATTTGTCAACGAATATCGTTATTAGAAGAAGCGATTTTGTAATTAAAGTGTTATAGTCCGCCGGACTCATAGTCCGCCTACAACCGTAAAGAATAGGGCACTCGATTTAGCTGACTCTTCACGCAACATTAGCTTCACGCTTTATTCCGTTGTCGTCTATGGAGCCCGGACTATGGCTTCCGGTGGACTATATCTACTTTCACACAGGGATACCCCGATTGTAATTTAACGGCGGAGCTGAAACGCTAAATTTCTGTCCGTCCATTGTGAAATAGTGCCACCTCACGAACATTACCTCTAACTTAACTTGCCTGAAGCAACCGATTAAAT
>JAMKCH010078952.1:0-55353 GCA_023653785.1 Ophioderma brevispina | reverse complement strand
AATTATTATTACTTGTTATTTTCATAGGGCCAGCAATAACTATAGCCCCACGGGGTTGTCCCTTACTGGCCTAGCATATTCATAGCGCTCACTATTTCCTCGAATTCCCAAAATCACACACTAAAATAAATAAAATACACATTGTAACATAATTTCTTCTTGTACATATTAGATTATGTACAGGTAATACGTTTTGTTATAATCTGAAATATTTTTGCTAAATAAAATGAACTTGAACTTGAACTTGAATCTGGCAGTTGTGTAGTTAACAATAGTTATGAGTCAAAATAGTCCAGTCACAATGGGGTACATTGTTTCAGATATATCCGTTCGTTATAAAAATGGTGTAACTTGTGCGTCTAATGGTACAGAACCCGAAAATATACTGGTTGCAACCTTCTATTAATATTCGGTTGCCTAATTGGAACGCAAAATGCAACTGGGGGCTACAGGGTCAGTATGGGAGGTCACTAGTCCATAGCGCGTAATCTTATATCGAAAGTTCACACAAAGCAAACAAAGAATCTATTTACATTTTACTTATCTCGTGGGACAAATTTCACAAGTTTACAACAAGTCCGAACAAAATCGGACAATTCTATCAATTTTACCCCAGGATGACCTTGAAGCAGTTATGAGCCTATGTACAAAACTATAACCCGTAGATAGGGCAAACTATACTTTTTTTTAAACCTAGTAGTAGCCCAATAAATTGGTACATCATTAAATCAATTCGAACAATCTATTTTTTTTACCCCTGTACAAACCGTTGCCCCCTTATTTTCTACATGTTCCCACTAGGTTGATTTTGGTAGACTTTTAATATATTATTTTGGACTATTTCCTCAGTATATAACACCAAAATTGTTTTAGTTGCAAGTGGTGTGGAGTCAAATATAAAATATGGACTAATTGCAATTCTAGCCGCTCAAGTCGGAAACCCCTGATGTTGAAATCAAATACCACGTTTTTTTTCTACGTGCTTACACACAGTGACCATTGAAAACTCCAAAAAGTGCAACTTTTTGGCTTTATGGGGTTTTGCGTCCTTCGGTTGTTCTATCTCAGCCTTTTTTGTGCACGCTTTTCTACAACGAATTGTTAAATGAAAGAGCAAGACCTAGGCAACAAATGTATATTATCGGACATTTGGCACAATACTGATCGAAAACATGCCAATATACTTTTTGTGCCAACATGTATAAGAACCATTTAACATGTTTACGTTCTGAGCCCGGGAAGTAGCTGCTCGCAGGCAAAACATTAGAGATCACTGCCATGCCGCTGTCTAGTAGATCGGTGAGTTTTAAATAATATCGTCATAAACGCTTTGATTTCACCTAAATATTGTTCGCATATATATTTACTGCCGCTGCATAATCAACAATTGGGCCAGACTGTTGCTGTTCCGTCGGTTGCGCTATTCCAAGGACTCCAAAAGGCGCAAATAACGGTGAAAATCGACTGCATTTTTACCCTATTTCTCTTATCGCTCAAAAGCTGTGATCCAAATTCTACAACTGTACATTGTTATGAAGAGCATACTTATCATATTGTAAAATCTAAACCAAGTTGCAATGGGGATCATTCAGGGTGTTGCTACAAATATATAACAGTGAATACGACAAAAAAGGTACCTCAAAGAGTCATTTCTGTTTTACACACTGCATTCTTTCCATACATATTATAACAATTACCAAAATTATTATTCATATTTGAACATTTACTAATAAATACCTTTCATTCAATGTGTTCTTTTTGTAGCACAATTAAATAGGCTGTGTATATACAGGGTGCCAAAAAAGTGATTGAATTGAATGCCTTTTTACCCTTAAAGATTTTGAGCTAAAATAGCATTCATTATTAAATGTTGTGGAAAAAGGTATCATCGGATTTCTTTTGTATCAATACATGTAATTAGTGCAACAGAAATATAGAGTGGTGTTCAAAATGCGCTGATATCAACCTCCCTTGGCCACGCATGTTATGTTGACCTTGAAATCAACTAGAGAATAATTATTAAACCAAAATGTGTTAATTTCTAATATACAAACATCAATTTCTGTAAAAAAAATAAAAAAAATATGTAAATTAAAACAACATCTTTTAACAATACATCATCATTAAACGTTCAAACAACCATATTCATGACGATGACTACCTTGCTGCACACTGCTCGAATTCTTTACTGACACAAGACTAAATATCACCAAACTAAACTCCTTGTGTATCAACCACCAATACCACTGACCCCATATCACTCAAAATGTGACCATCCCTACTCACCTAACCACACTGACACACCCAAAAACCAAGGATCTCAATATTACACCGATGACGGTTTTAATACTTCAATCATCAATTAACGAATCATTTCTCACTAATTCAGTAAATCTGCCGTAGATCCTAATCATATGAAGAATCGCCACCTACCATGGGCTTGCTCAATCACACTTTTACCATCATGCTTTCACTGAAACATGGCTCACAGATGCAAAATCTGCACCTCACTTCAGTTGGTTACACCTATGTCCAAGGTCCACTAACAGGTTAGAGGAAGGGGGGTTTGACATGTCAATTCAAACTAACATTGCAACCAGGTCATGGGGATCACACTTGGACCAGAATCAGACTCGTTATTCAATGAATTAACCATCCCCATCATAACAACCAAAAATGTAATCGTTTGTGTCAACTACAGATTCATGAATACACAGTTCAGCAATTCAAAACTAACTACGAACACCTACTAACTAATCTCAGTAAAACCAACAAAGACATCGTCATTGTAGGTGACCTAAAACATTAACTGCTCAATTACTAGACACGTCCACACCATCAACGATTTATTAATAACCCACACTTTGAATAACTCTTCATTCCCAAATAAATCGTCCAACCAGAATAACTCACAGCACCGCCACATCAATTGATAACATCTCACTAACGCAAACCAACATAAATTCAAAATCCAGGTATCCTTGTAACAGATGATCAGTTTACCGACCACTTCCCAATATTTTATATCACCCGACGAAAAAACAAAAAAGTCCCCAATACCAGTCGTATACAGGCGTGACTACAGAGAGCACAACATACGCAAGTTTAACCGAAAACTAGAGTACTGAAACTGGCAATAACACAATTCACCAAAAACCGATTGCTAACAATGCCTACAATCACTCCATTACAACATACGTCAATCATTATGAAAACTCTTTCCCAGACAGAAAAGGTCCTCAAAAACGCACAGAACGCAGCCTTGGATAACAAACGGAATTATCAACTCAATTAAAACACAAACACACTCTGTATAAAGCCATAAACATTAGAAAAAACACACCCCACAGCCAAAACAAAAACTATAAACAATATAAAAACAAACTCAAACATATTTATCGTAAAGCAAGAAGAAATACAATACGGATCAACTTACCGTCTTAAGGGATTATCAGCGCGATAAGCGAGAGAATAAAAAAAACTGACTGGAAATGCACGTTTTTAACGTATAAATCGGGTGATAAGGTGTACAATTCCATATACTGCTTTAATGTAGAAAAAAAACACCAAATATTGAAAAAAATGATTATTTGCGGAAATTTGTCATACCGTTTCCCGCCAATTAGACATACAGCAGACGGGTCTCAAAATCTGCACTAAACAGTATGATTGGGGTGTTAACCCCCAGTACAGACTGAACAAAGATCAATAATGTTTGTGTTTGAGGGTCAACTGTATTGATCATGATGCACACATATCACGCTGAAAATCTGTTATATTCACCGGGAGCAAGGGTTTTTTGATCTCAAGTTCGAATTTAGTACGCACGTATAGAAGTTACAGAATCAGATGAAAAGTACTGCCCTGCCTTTTAATACACGATTCAAGCAAACACTGCAGGTCTGTTTGCATGCATGCAGTAACAAAAATAACAAAATATGAATTTTGATGATTTTTTCGAGTTTCGGATCAGTAGCAAATCGCTGCTAACCCTTTAACATGACCTATTGACCAAAAACATGGACAATTTCTAAAGACCAATTATTGGCTGCAAGACATCAATCATCAATCCAAAACTTTACCACAAACCAACCAAAAGATTACCAAAAACCTTCCGAAATCACCAGTATTTTCAATGTAACTTTACTAATCTTGGTAAAACACTGACTAGTAAAATTCCTACTCATAACACACCATTCCATGCCCATCTCACAAACGTCATGCAAAAAACTCAATTCTGCACCCCGTTACAAATTGTGAAATGCAGAAGTTGCGAGAAGAAGTTGCGCCACCTACTACAATCTGGTAAAAGTGCTGGCACTGATGAACATAGACCCTGGAATGCAAACAAAACAATCGTTTGAAACACATTCATATCACTCTTATATACATCTTCAACCATTCAATCACCGCAGGTATCGTTCCTAATAAGTTAAATCAGCCCAAAGTCATTCCCATCTTCAAAAGTTAAAGTTCCTCACGACATCACCAACCACAGACCAATTTCTGTCCTTCCTGATTCTCAAAGATCCTCGAAAAAATTGTACACAATCGTCTCTTCCACATTTCCTAACAAACACAACATTCTGTGTGCTACAGTACGGTTTTGGCCCAAGCGTTCCACATATATGTCTCTCATTGAACTAACATCCAATCTTAATAAAGCACTTAAAAACAAATATCAACAATATGGGAATCTTCGGGACCCTCTCCCCAAGGAAATGACACAATTAGACCAAATATTCTCATTTATAAGCTTCAACACTATGGTGTTCGTGTTGTTGCCTTGGACTGGTTCAGAAGCTACTTCGCAGACCGAACTCAATGTTTACGCCCACTCAACTAAATCACCATCGCCTGTGAAATCAAAGTGGGTGTTACACAGGGCTCCATTTTGGGTCCGCTACTCTTTATCATTTACGGTGAATGACATCATACACATATCTAGACACATCAAAACTATCTTATTTGAAGATGACACGAACATCTTCCTCTTAGACTCAAACTTAAACTCGGGCCCTTTTCGAAACATAAAACTTGAGCTCCACAAAAATCACGGAACTGGTCCGAGCTAAATTAAAACGGTCTCTTAATATATCAAAAAAACTAACTACATGCTATTCTCATTCTCATCATACTACCCCATAACCATACGTTACCAGTGATAACAGCCAATTTCACCAAGTTCATACTACTAAGTTTTCTGGGCATACCATTGACGATAAACTCACATGGAACAGCACATTAACTCCATATTACCAAAACCTTCACAGCAATATTTTTTTCTTTGGGTGGATTACCATATACAGAGCAAGACACCACCTACCACCCAACACATTAAAAACATTGATAACACACAATCGTTCTTCCCACCTTACATCCTGCAATATCATATAGGCCTCAAACATTCCAAACACGAACTAAATCAGCTAAACATCACTCAGAAATGGGCGATCCTTACGATCACTAACTCACCTTACAGAAAATCACACCTTGCCATTATTCATTTCCTCAAGACACTAAAAAATAACTGACATCAACAAACTTCAGGTCGCACTCTTTATGCATGACTATCCCCATAACAACCTACCTCCTTAATTTAAAGAAACTGATTTGTGACAAATAAACAAATCACAATACAACACTAGACAATCCGACCAATACCACCATTCACTCTACCCAAAAACCACACAAAGAAAAACACATTTCGGTGACCATTGTGCAAAAACCTGGAACGATCATCCGAAATCAATAATCTATCACAAACAAAAATACCCTTTAAAGCACGCCTAAGCTTTTTTACATTGATACATACTTATATACCCGACAAGCTCATCCTCCCATACTCCATTATCTGCAAAACTCAAATTCGCACTTCGTTATCATTATCTCTCTATCGCTCTCTCTCTCCTCTTTCTCGTTCACTCCCCCATCTATCTTTTTTCTCATCTACTCTCGTTTACGCCCTCCTTCTACAGTCTGCCGAAGCCTTTTACCCCTGAGTAAATTATGCTGGACCAATCTCCTCACCTTCCTTCTTTTCTTCACAAATTTTTGTTTGAACTTTAAACATTGCTGTGCATACCGATGCACACATGCATGTACTTATGTGTACGTCAACGGGTAGTATATATATGTGTATGTGGGTATTATAGGTTTGTGTGTGTGTAAATGTTATGTATATGTATGTTTTTAATGTGGATTATGTCTGCCTGTAGGTGTAGTTATAAGTTTGTGTGTATGTGATATGCGTTTGCTTTGTTCTTTAAAAATTCTTTTGCCACTTCGGTTCATGTGGTACTCCCTTAATCTCGTCTTTAAATTTTAGTCCCACCTTTTGTCTCGTTTTGTATTTCCAGCATCTCAAATTTTTTCTCTTATATTTCTGACCGCTCATTAAGTTCATCATTGTATGTTGTAAGTTTAAGTAAGTTACTCTAAGTACGGCCTCCACCTCCTATAAGCTCCCAGGAGTTGTCCAATGGAGGTCCTAGCATTCGATATTTCTTCTCCAATGTTCAATTATGTTATCTTCACATCGTCTCTGTTTACTTTGTACATAATTCACATTTATTTCTTTGTAATCTTTGTATTGCTGAATAAATTGATTTGATTTGATTTGATTTTAGATCATATAATGTTATGAAGTTGTAGCAAAAATGGAACGTATAAAGCATAGATATTGTTCCACACTCATTATCCATACATAATGAGGCTAATTACAAATATAATTGCCTATTCAATGCATCAAATAATTAACAGCATAATGCCAAATCTTGTAATAAATAATTTTTGAGCCTAAGCTCCAACTGTTTTGGTAAATCAATCCATGTGCACTTGCGCCCCCCCCCCCCATTGAAAATGTACATACCTCCTCCGCTTCCACCTCCACCCCTGACTATTAACTATAATGAGCTGTAGAGGTTACTTAGCAGATCTTTTGATGTTTTAATCTTAAATTTTAATTAGACCTATAATTTCTCTTCAACTAAGACCCAAAAACAGGCATTTTATTGATTTGTATTCAAACCATTTTATGTGGGGCCCCACTATAACAACATGACAAGTGTTAGCAGACGTGGCTTCTATTTTCGTAGGTCTAAGCATACCTGGCCACTATCTATTAGCCTAGCATACATGCAGGGGCGTCAATCGCTAATCAAACGTGTGGGGGGGACATTGTACTTTGTCCTCGACCCCACCCTACACCCCCCCCCCCCGCACTTCAGATTTTTCGAAACCACACGGTAAAAATGGGTATCTCCGGCGAGGCGCGAGTCGAGCCCATATTTTTTTAAAAATTTAATCGTTTGTGATTTAAAAAAAAAAACTTTTTACCTTTTCACAGAAACCATTTACTACGTAAGCGAGTAAGGGATCACCCAAATGAAATGGAAATCAAGCGGCCCATGGCCGCGAAAGCGGCGTGGGGGTTCCCGCCCTCCGGCACGAACCGCGGAGCCCCTGTAATGATCGCTTTCGAAACACACCTTTTACTGCACATTTGTGAAACAATTGCAAATTGATACACACAACTTGAAATTTGTAATTGTTTCACACCTTACGCTTATGCTACAGGTATAATACATAAGGCCCTCCAATCTAGAATAACAAAAAATAATCCTACGGCCGCTTGAAACACTGAAATAACAGACTGAAATACTTAGTGCTCGTTCCCTGGTATCCACATTAACAACAGTCCTTCTGTGCCCCCTGGTATTTTTCTCACGCCTAGAAGCGAGTGGGGCTCCTGGTTCGAGACCGTGTTTTTTCGTCTTTCATTTAGTTCTGTGCCGCCAGTTTTTCTTCTCCGAGCTTCTATATAATATTTACCATTTAACTTTCTCGGGTTGTATCGTTTACTTGATCCTTCGCGTGCATTGTGATTGAGTTTTCGCTCGTCATAGATTCTTCTAGAATCATGCCTATAAGACCCTCCATTCTTAAATACAAAAAATATAATTAACTGCCGCTTGAAACACTGAAATAAAGACTGAAATACATTAGTGGCTCGTTCACTTTATCCACATTAACACAGTCCGCGTGGCCCAGTGTTGTTTCCACGCCTAAAAGCGAGAGGCGCCGGTTCGAGCCCGTTGTAATTCTGTCTTTATTTAGTTCTTTTCTGTGCTCGCCATTTCTCCGAGCTTCGTATAATTTTACCAATTTACTTTCTCCTCGGTTTAGTATAATTTACGGTGATCCTCGCGTGCATTGAATCAGTTTTCTCTTCGCGTCATAGCTTCTGCTAGAATCATGCATATAAGGCCCTCCCATTCTATAATACAAAAAATATAATTAGGTACGTAACGGCCGCTATGAAACAGACTGATATAAAGACTGAATACATTAGTGCTCGTTCAATGGCATTCACATTACACAGTCCCTCTGGGCCCAGTGGTATTGTCTCACGCCTAAAAGCGAAGCTCCGGGTTCGAGACCGTGTATTCTTCTTCTTAATTTAGTTCTGTGCTCGCCAGTTTTCTTTCTCCGAGCTTCCTATATAATATTTACCGAATTACTTTCTTTCTCGGGTTCATCATACTTGATCCCTCAGCGTGCATTGAATTGAGTCTCGCTTTGTCATAGATTCTTCTAGAATCATGCATATCGGCCCTCCCATCCTATAATACAAAAAATATAATTATACGTCACGGCCGCTTGAAACATGATATAAAGACTGAAATACATTAGTGCTCGTTCAATGGTATCCAATTAACACAGTTCCTCTGTGGCCCAGTGGTATTTCTCAAGCCTAGAAAGGGAGAAGGCTCCTGGTTCGAGACCGTTATTTTTCGTCTTTATTAGTTCTGTTCTGTGCTCGCCAGTTTCTTCTAGTCTCCGAGCTTCGATATAATATTTACCAATTTAGCTTAAAAAAAAAACAGTCCACTTCCTACTTTCTCTTTTTGTACGTCTTTTCCTTTGATCCTCGCGTGTGCATTGAATTGATTTTCGCTTCGCATAGATTCTGCTAGAATCATGCATAAAGGCCCTCCCATTCTATAATACAAAAAATACAATTAAGGCCGCTTGAAACACTGAAATAAGTAATGAAATATATTAGTGCTCGTTCACTGGTATCCACTAATCGACAGTCCTCTGTGCCCGTGGTATTTCTCACGCCTCGAAGCGAGAGGCTTCCAGGTTCGAGACCGTGTATTTTCGGCTTTATTTAGTTCTAGTGCACGCCAGTTTCTCCGAGCTCTAAAATAGGTATAATAAACGGTATAAAATGAAAAAATATATGATGGTTAGGTTTCGTTTCAACATTACATTTTAAGTGTTCACGGAGAGTTAATTTGTATTAAGCTGTGCCTGGGTTGGTACCTGAGGGGGTGTTCCCTCCCGCGCGAAGCGCGGAGCCCCTGCATTGTTCACTTGCCAAGAACCCATTTTCTTATGCAAATTTGATAGAAACAATTTGAACAAGTGTTGACTTTATAATTCTTCTAGGTTGATCAACAGTCTTAAAATATAGTTTGAATGGATTAGTTTTGTTTGAATATAAAATGTTTATAAGAGTTCAGATATCAACCAGTGCAGGCGTGGATGGGGTGGGTCCCTCCGCGCTTCGTGCGGAACCCTGCAATATTCACTTTCCAAAACATTTGTTTTTGCAATTTGCAAATAATGAAATGTACAATTGCAGCTACTATTGGGGGATATGCTTCTAGATTAATGATCAACGATCTAAAATTGCTGTTCGATCGCTCGCAGTTTTTGAAGAAAACTGTGCATAGAATACGATAACTCTTGTTTACCTACGGGATATCTTGGAAGCGTGTTATTTACGTGTGATGTTTGATACTCCTTTTGCGATGCCCACTTTCCCGACCCACCCCAGGATTTAAAATTGCAGTAATCCGTACTACAATCATCGGTTACAATGAAATCATTGCACTCTCTGCTTCTCTGCATAGTAATTCTCCTTCTCTATAGGGCTTACTGCAACTTTTATATCCTGGGGTGGATTCGGTCAATTGGGCATAACTTCAACAAGACTTCATCATTCAACCACAAATAGGTGTCAAAAACGCGTAAATAAACACCGCTTCCATTATACCCATACTGTAATAATGGCGATGTATCGTTTTCATTTTCCCCAACTTGACGACCAAATTTCAGGGGTGGGAGTTACTTTTTTGGTGTGTTTATTTTGTTTGCCCAAAAAATTGCAAAATGATATGGATCAGAGAAAGCTTCTCGGGATCAATAGCATTTTTAAACAAATTTAAATAGAATTTTTGGATTGGAGTTCTTTGCATAAAAATAATTGCACAAAATTAACTTACTCGATGAAAGTTTCATGACCAATGACATGTTTAAAACGAATTTGAAACAGATCAAGTACTTCGGATAAGAGTTTATTTTCTTAGCATATTGCACAAATAACACCGTTCTAGAGACAATTTCAATATTGCTCTTGCCTTGTCCACAAAGTCAAGTTTCAATGTTATAAACGTTAGCCTCTAGAATCTTAAGCTTCTCAGTATTTTTATGTCTGTTGTCTTAGTTTTTAATGAAGTCTTCCGTCAACGTTGATTTCTACCATTGGGACTTGAAGAATTTCTTCCAGCTTATGACAAGGACAAGTTAAAAATAATAGTTAAATTTAGAGAATAAAGTTATGGAAAAGATCTTGTTTCACCTCTGGATCAGTTGATAATTGACTCTTTGGATGTTTCAATAGGTTGGACTTTGCTTAAGAAAACTCTCTCTGGATTTAAGGCGGTTGGGCAGCAGGTAACTGTCCGGACATAGGGTGTATCACATTAGATACTTGGCAGTTACGCTCTTGCATGCTCGCTATGCTACGACGGATGTCTGGTGGAACAAGTCCTGCTAGGATGTATACGTTTTTCGTTGGTGCTGGGGTTGAGGCATCTGCGATTAGTCCGGCAGGGTGCATTAACGCTGAATCAGCTTCCTTGCATGGGTTGGCTCTTTTCCGCATACATGGACGCAAGGCATACTCTGCACATGAGTAGCACAGTGCAAGTGCCGTCGATCTTAGGGTAATGTGGGCGAGCACTCCATCTTGTACGCAGTGAGGTTTGTTCAAAATTGTTTATTGCGGGAACATACTTTACTCTTCGGTCTTCTCGATGTGGTCGTATAAGAGAGAGAGTGCGGTCCAAGTAACTCCTAGTAGACAGGGTTATCACAGTGCTCGCAGGGGTGTTCCATACCAGGTAACTTTAAGCTGACGGTTACGTAGATGGAAACACACACATGTGTCTTAGATAGATTTGCACTCGGTTGGTTTCCTCATAATGAGTGATTCACCCAAAGCTTTGGAGTCTCTCTTCAACAACGTGAAGTCGACTCTTGTGGCGCTAATTCCAAGATCGTCTGCTTAAATAAACGACAGGTTCCTGCACTCCTAGTTGGTCGTTGGTATCGATGTTGAAGCAGGAGAGGTGCAAGCACACTCCCTTGTGGGACATTCTTGAGCCTACGCCATCGGCTCTTCTTCGCTGCCAGCTGAACTAAAGAACTCCTGTTTGGCAGCAATCCTCGGATATCTCATCAGCGGATGTCCTTGGTAAGCTTCCAGAATCTTGATAGGCATCTGTGATAACGTGTCGTACGCTGCTGAATAGGTCGACGAACACAACACCAACCCTTCTCGACACCATCCTCAATGTGTTGAGTTAGGTTGAGACATTGCTTGTTTTTGATTGGCCTGGCCGGAAACCTGTTGTTCTTCTATCACAGGTGGAATACGATTGAGCAGGAGCGTTCAAAGAGCTTGTAGGTATGGCTGATATTGGTCTGTAGCTCTTGGATTGGATGGATCTTTCCCAGGCTTTAGGAGTGAAATAACACCTGCTTTCTCCAGATCTTTAGAACCTTTTGGAAATAAGGCAGCAATTGTAAGTCAAGAAGCCATCCTTTGCTAATGCACTGGTTATCATTGAATTCAATGAATTCTGATTGTGGCAATATACTCTTGTGAAGCAAATGGTCAAAAACAAGGTTTTGCTATGGATACATCGAAAAAAAAACATACGGCGAATCTAATTTTCAATGTTGTGTGTATTATCACGGGTAATGTTTCAACATGTAATTCTTACTGTTTGAGTAATATGGAATATTAAAGGCAATTGGTTAAGGTTAGTTCATTTCCCGATTGAATATTTATACCATAACGAACCACTGCACCTCCATGGTATTGAATGGAACATTCAGCCTCCAGGTAAACAAAAAACAAACAATGGTAAAAGGTAAAGAGTCCGGAGTGTTTTCACCAAATATTTAAAAAATTACTATTATCGGATTTTTCAAAAACGATACGTTTTTATTTTTACAAGTGTCATTTTCATATTTATTTGTAGCAAAAAAGAAAACATGGTTATTCGCCAGAGGTGTAGCGGGTCGGCCGCCCATTTTACGTTTTGAATCATTAAAATTCCAGTTCGAAGAAAGACCATCACGCAAAGTTTCGTAAGAAGGTAAATTTTCTTTATATAGTAACTACCCGTTCTAAATTCGATGGAGTTTGTGGCCTTTGGTGCACGGGTTGGCCATTGCAAGAAAGTACAAATTGGTCGAGGCGGATCACAAAATCTGTCATCATTTCTCAAACCAAAATAGGCCATGATTGAATCAGCTCTATAAGCCCTCCAGTACCGCAAAATTTTGGAAATTCATGGGTTACAGAGTATTTTAAGTGTCTAATCGACGACGGGAGGGCCGACGGCTGCGGATCCTCCATTGGTAAGCGGGCGGTAGGCCTTAGTACAAATCATGGGGGGACATTTGATATTGTGTCCTCACCCCAAAAAACGTGGGGGGACATGTCCCCCTCGTCCCCCACCGATTGACGCCCATCTAGCGTACTATGTAGGCCTAGCATACTTGTAGGCTTAGCATACCTGGCCGACTACGTCTCGGGGTGATAGTAGGCCAGTATGCTAGGGCATCACCCTCATGACCAGTCAATATTTGTTAAATATTAACAGACTTTCGATTTGGACAGTACATTATGTGGAAGTAAACAAGTTCCAATCAGGAAAGCCTGTACATGTCATGTCCGTACCCAGCCTGTACCGTGCAGTTGCGGTAAGAATCTGGCCAGACTTGTGGAGACACAACCAGGCATCCTTCACTGCACTCTTGTCATTTGGCTTCTGCCCCATGTGAACCAGGGCACGGATAAAACAAACTGGGAGTATAGGAACTTGGGTAAATGAGCACTTCTTCACATAACCCGATACAAAGTAATTATAACCTCAGGGATCTTGTATCTTAGAGATACTCGTGCTGTGGAATGGGGCTTGGTGTGGTGGATGAGGTAGATATGCATGTCGCCGTAGTGCAATCGATGTCTTTCGTTATCCTCCCACACAGTAGAATCTAACTCATGAGGATCGGGTAGATTCCCCAGATTTTGTTTTCAGTCGCCCCAAGTACTCTCTGCGATTGTTTTCAGATAAATTTTTAACATATTTCACATTTCGTCCCATCTTCCCCGATAAATATCTTGAAGAAAAAATTTCGCGAAAACTTCCACCACAGATAGATGCTGAGATTACACGCGTGTCGAGCACTGTTTACATATGTCTGGGACAGTGACTCGAGCTCGAAATGTTTTGCCTGGAGGCTGCGCGCGCATCGTATTTACCATTGATACTGACGTCAGATGTTAACTGGTCTATTGTCCACAGTTAAGGTTACGGTGGTCCGGAAAGTGTGTAGTCTGTTTCACAGACTTCGAAAGATATTATCTACATTAGTACTGCGCGAGAGATTAATGTTATTAGTCCGTCATAGCGAATGCATGAAAGTGAAAAACTAAATCTCAAAATCTCCGGAAAACGATTAGGGGTTCTATGGAGATTTTGCATCAGAGGAGTAAGTTACAAAACATAACATAACATAAATTCATTTCTCCACAATATCATCAATATAAACATTAGGTCACATAAATTGTAATATGTAATTGTATATATACATGAAAGTGTTATGTGGAAGAGTCCTGGAGAAATAGCCTAATAATGCATAGTCAAGTTCCAGACTCTATTGGCATATTTGTTTATAGTGATTATAAAGTGACTTTTTTATAATTAAGTTTAAAAGAATGAAGATTTTTTGCGTTTTTGACATTAGTGAATGGTTGTTCAATGTTAACGCCGAAGGTAAGAACTAGATTTACCACTAAATTCAAGGTTATAATATTAATTATTTGGCAAAGTCGTGAGGCCATGTTTTGTAGGATAAGTGTGGTTTCAGCATTTGTTACAAACATGTTGTCAAAAGTGGAGGGGTTAAACAGATTATTGCTAGACTTTGTACATTAAAGGTACCAATTATTAAGTTTACACAAATCCATATTTTTAGTTGATGTATTTAAACAATAAAGGAATTGATGCACTTCTGAAATCACTATTGCTCACTGCTCTCAGTGCACGCTTTTGAAGGGTAATAGGCAGTTTTTCTATTTCAGAATTGCATGCACTTGCCCATGCAGTGAATACATACATAATGTAATGTGTGAGAGAAACTAGTTGTGTTTATAGAGAGAAGAAGTGCAGTTCAGGAGAAAATTGTTTTCACTTTATATAATAAAATTCCAATACTACTAGAAAATTTCTTCCCTAATTCCTCAATGTGATGTTTCCAGTAAAGGTTTTGGTTCAATAGTGACTCCTAAAAATTTAAAAGAATTTTTTAACTTGATTTATTTTAGTTATCAATCGATGAGTATTCAAAATGTTTTAATTTAGTTGTGTTATTTGAGTGCCAAAAAGCATGTAGTTAGTTTTCTTAGGATTTAGTGAAAAATTTATGACTTGTCTTGAACCAGATGTTTAGTTTACTGATACCATTATTCATAATTGTATTTAGTTGATTAATATCATGAATGTGATTAGTACACGCACTGGTATCATCTGCTATAATCTAAAGACAATTCGTGAGCAGACTTTGGAATATCATTAACAGAAAGGATAAATCCCAAGGGTCCTAAAATAGAGCCTTGGGGCATCCGGTTTCGATATATTTTTTGGGAGATTTGTTTACTTATTGCTATCAACACACCTGCGTTCGTTTGTTGAGTAATTTTTGAACCAGTCCAAGACAATACCTCTGAAACCATAGTGAATACATTTAAGCTAGAGTGATGCATATTTATGGTGTCAAAGATGCCTTGGAAAGGTCGCAATCCCCAGCAGAGTGGAACGGGAATGTTTTGAGTGTCTCAACATGCTTGCTTAGAAAGTGGGGGGACACAGAATCAACCCCATTGAATGCCAATGGCGTGCCTTTCTGTGCCCCCTACATCGGAACTACATTTAAGACAGTTAAAACTATCCTTATTTTAATCCTATCAACTCCACCAATAATTTTGCCATTTTTATCCAAGATAGGAGCAACTTAAAATTTGACCCCTGTACAACTGAAATTTTGACCCTTATTATTGATGTTTTGCTGTTTTTAGCCTCTAATCGTGAAACTTTAGGCTGTCATATTACAAACTATACTTTTCTGAATCTTATGGTTAGACCAATAACGTGGTGTGCTTCTTAAATGATTGGATCAATTTAAAGATTTGACCCCTGTACCACTTGTTCTTGCCCCCTCCTCCCTTAAGGCACCACTTGCGGCCCTTAAGAATGTATTTCAGGGGTCCTATCAGCTGCACATATTTTAATCACTCAAACCTTTGTACTTGAGATGTGTTACAATGTGTGCTAGCTCCTGGGTTATATGTTTTGTTTTGGATATGTATCGTAATTGGGTCCGACCTATAGAACCAGGGGGGTGGCGAAAATTGAACGGTTTTTGTCGGGTACTTCGGTACTCGCACACACGGAAAAGTTAACATGCAATTGGCTACGGACCGCATCCCTTTTTCCCCAATCCCTTTCGTATTTTCCAGTCTTGAGAATTTTCAACTCTGCGCCAACTTTTTTTTTTCATTCTTAACGCAAAGGGTTAATACCGTAAGTGCTGCGCCATCAGGTGCTTGTATGACCCTTATGACGCTTATCGGATTGGGGTTGCAGGTTCGTATAGCTGTGATTAATGTCTCCATAGAGTATTGCAACTATGTGTTTTACTTTATTTTTTGGAATCTACAGAACATGTAAATGAAAATCAATCTCAGTGCCAGGCGGTGAAGTTCATTAATCTCCTCAATTCGGTCACAGCGACCACTTCTTGACAGGCAACACAAGTTGTTTATGCGCATGCGTATTATCAATTAAGCGCTACGAGAGCGCGTTGGCTGTTCAATCAGCTATTAAAAACTCCACCCGAGTACGATCTTCACACGCTTTTTCCGCAAATCTCTGGCGTTGTAACCGCCTACTTCATGCTTTCTCGTGCATTGATTGTATGTAAACAATATCATACAGCAATCTATTCAAGTTCAAATTATCTTTGACTTTTCTGATTTTGAAGCATTCACAAAATTGTGGAGAAATGGTGCATTTGGACTATTTATATCATGTTCCATCTGATTTTAGATAATTTTGTCACATATTTTTTTAGAAGATTGAGGCATGTAAACAAATCATGGTATCTGGTGATCAAATTCAAACTACAGTATTGCCATATTGAGGAGAATAGATGTGTGTTGTACTTTTGTTGAATGTCAGAGTACACTGGGGTTCAATTGAGTCCGAGTACAGCAGGTCTGAGTCTGCGGCGCATCCGAGTCCATGACATGGGCCATGAGGTTCGAGTCCATGGGACTCGAGTCGGTCCACCAAGCATGAGTCCAGTCTGAGTGACTCGGACTCGCCCACTTTGAGGCCGGACGAGTCCTGCTGTTGCTGAAACTTCACATAGTAGTGCGTCAAGACCAGCGTACACGTGGTCAATCTGCACCGATTGCGTCAAATCGTGTCATACAGAAGAAACACTGAGCGGATGTTCCAGACACCAGATGTCATGTTCAACAAAGGCAAATGTAAGACCGGAAACAAATACAAAGTGGGGCTCTCTACACAGGGCACCAGATCCGCATCAATGTTGATGGTACTTCCAAGATCCAGATGTTGTGAACGTGCGTTGGACTGTCTGCACGATGCACATTTATGCCATGTTACACAGATTGTTGCGACAAATCAATCTATCGCGGTAGGCGTGCACGTCAGTGCGTAATGGAATCGCGCTTAATTAAGGCCATACACTGTGGATGCAATAGAAACCGCGATAGAAGCGTGTTCCTATCCGCACTCCCAATATTTCGATCTCAAGTTTGAGGTGACGTCACTGTGCGCGTTAGGTTTTGCAACCCTAGAAACGCACGCGCTGGCCTTTCCATTGCAACAAGCACGTGAATAAAGGCAGCACAATCGAAATGCTAAAGCGAATGGAGAGTCACGGTCATACGATACGTCACCCTCAAATGACTCAAGACCGAACAGAGTATAATGGTGTGGGCTGTGCAGTACGTAACACGATACTCCTATACACCATGCAAGCCACTGGCCACATTGATCCGCCTCGGTAGATCGCCCCAGTAAGTGATGTGTGAGCATATAGGACATTTTTGACAGCAACACATGTATCAGTGGAAATGGTACGACTTTGAACTAGTAAGTAGCCTTTGTTTTACAATCACGACAATACACAACACCGTACGTGATCATCAAAATCATCAGTGCAATGGCGCAAGCCTAGCCAGCCTTGCTTCAAACACAAAATCGCAACTACCGTCTCGGGCTCGGGCTCGGCAATGGGTGACGAGCTAAATATACTAGTCAATCTCTGTAACAAAACATCCACTACGCTACTTTACTCTTGTCCCATGCAAACAACTACTTGTGGTCTGCTGACGGAATAGATGAAGGCAACGGGGCAATGTAAATCTAAATCTCTAAAATAATTCAATTTCACTTTGCTTTTTTTTTCTTTTTTCTCCAAAATTTCTTCATCCAACATTCTTTGTTGGATGAGAAAAGTTACTCAAAATAGCGTTTTCTCGCTATATGCCAAAAGGTGTAGATGTCATGTTTGGTTAGATTACATGTAATTGATATGGCCAAGTGAGTCGATTTTAGCGGATATGTCGCCATTGGTCTAACGTATAGTTTCGCAACTCTAAATCCCAAAAAAAACTTCAGTACGACACATTAATGGACCTTCCTCACCGCCGATCGTCGTGCGCCGCTTTTCACAGACAGCCAGGGGATGGCAACACGATTGAAAAAAAAAGTGGCAACACAACAATCCGTTTTTATATCTTTCATTTAGTAGAGTTCGCAAGTCAAACTTCCATGAGGTCGAACGCAAAAATTTAAAACTTTATATTGGTTAACTCTCAGATCATTTGAACTGTTTCTAAAACGAACTTTCCTAAAACAGATTGTAGAAAAATTAATCATAAAATTTTTGTTTTAAAAATCTCTTCGTTTCGATTAATAATATCGTGTCTGCGCGACTGGTGTCCAACTCATTGGGTGCATGTTTGGACTTCAATATAGCTAAACTGTTCAGAAAATAACGGGGTTTCAAATTTAACCCCTTGCGTCTCTCCTTAAAGGGGAAAAAGTCGTAACAAGTGTTTCAAAATAAATTGTGGCTAAATGTACACAATAATATATCCTCTTGTTGAAAGTGGTAGAATAAGATATACTTGCCTATGTTTGACCGATATCTTCACATGTAAGAGCTATATATTACGGTTCATTGTTCATCCTAAGTGGTGTCAAATCATTCCTCATACCCAGGCAGAAGGGCATTTTTACTACAATTGTGATTGCACTGTTTGCAACATCGCATTGTCTTGAGAAACCCTAGACCGCGGTAGACCCTTGACACATTTTGCCATTTTGCCGCTTTAACTACCTGAATCCATAATAATATAATATAATAATGAAAATTTAAACAGCTCAGTATCCGCCAAAGAAAGCGCTCAAGGCGCAATGACACATATAATTACTCAATTTAACATCCAAAACCATTTAAAAATATACATCATAAACAATTAAAAAATTACACCATCAATAAAAAAAATGAAATGCTGCATAATTACGCGTATAATATAATACAGCATAAACAACCTATACAATCAGAAAATATAACATTACAATTTTTTTTTAAGCTTCGTTAAAAAAAATTATGTTTTAAGACTTGTCTTAAACTGCATCAGGGTATTGGACGATTTGATGTGAAGTGGAAGCTTATTCCAGATACTTGGTGCTGCAAATGAAAATGATCTATCCCCCCAAGAATGATATTATTTTGTAACAACCAGATTCATTTCTAGCAGAGCGCAAATCGGAAGGATTTGTATGGCTGTAATAAATCATCGAATATATACCGGTGCAATGCCATTTAAGGACTTAAAACACAAGCTCAATTTATATTAATCCTTTAGTTCAAGTTACGCAGTGTAATTCGCGTAAAATAGGAGTAATGCGAGTGAATTTTCTAGACAGGCTAATAACCCGAGCAGCTGAATTTTGTACCCGCTGAAGACGATTTATTTGAAGTTTGAGGAGACCAAAATAAAAGTGAATCGCCTGCATAGGTTCAGAAAAAAACACACGAGCGTGATTTTTGTTTCTTCCAGCATGGAATTAATATATTTCCTGATTTTTTCTGTGTTACGGTTACGAAATTATGTGGAGCGAACAATATTAAGAACATGTGAGATATTAAAGCCCATAGCAGAGTCAAAAGGTACCAAGATTACTAGCCTGCGCCTGGATTAATTATTGATTCGCCAATTTGTATGAGGATTGAAACTTTTGAAGTGGTTGATGCGATCCTACTAATAAAAATTCTGTTTTATCATCATGAAGTTAAGAAAGTTATCCTCGCATTCCTGCACGGATCTCTGAAATACATGATTCACTACGCCCAATGCCCTGATTCACAAAATATTGTGGTTTAAAAGAAAACATCTCTTTGCGATCGTAGCTTACACATGGTAACTAAGATCATGTTTGGCAATGATGTCATGAACAGGAGGTTGAATGTAAACTGTAAACCCAATGGCCCGAACTGACTTTGTGATTAAAAAATCATGGATGACTGAATTTGACGAGGGCCTATTAATACGGACATATTGTGGTCTATCATGTAAATAAGACTTACACCATTTAAGCGTTACCGTGGACACCCTACGATATCATTAAGTTCTTTTGAGCAAGAATATTCGGGTCCCCCTGTTTCAAAAAGCCGTCCCTCTTCCATGGATATAATAATCATTTTGAACGCGTAAATATTGGATTCGATGCTATATTGCCTTGATTCCGAAAGTGAAACTTATCGAAAGACCATTCTTGAATGATAACATTCTCAATCTTGAAGCCACAATGCGCTCTAATGGTCCTTCCAATTAAATTTCAAATTTGGAGAGTGGCCTATAGTTCGTCATCCATACAGGCAGGCTGCAAAAATTGAACCCATAATTTTCTCACAGTTTAGGTCCCTAACAACAATCATACAATACGTGAACCAGCCGCAAGGATAACGTTGACCAGTAAGAAACAACTTTTTCTCGAAGAATTTACGATCTAGCATCTGTATTTGACTATCGTGAGTCCGAATATCATATGTAAGTAAAGGTGGAGCAGGTCATTTAAATTCCTTAGAAAAGGTATCAGTTATCGACATCCTTATGCCTTTTCAAGCATTCATCATATTATGGATACCGAGTAAACTAGTACCAAAGTAGCAATCTATATGTACATAATATCATTATGGCCAAGAGCGAAACACATTCTTCATACTATGTAATATGAAATCTAACCTTTCGCAAGTCGCCCTTAGTCAACGGTCCCACGCTTTTGCTATACTATCGTAGCTCAGATGGTTTCAGAAAGCCTCATAATCCCTCGAAAATTTACCAATGTGTAAACTTCCATTTGTGTTAACAAATCCCATTCATTATAAAATATGGTATTTTAAATTATAATTATATTGGTGTTAATAGCCACACGATAGTACAACCCAATATCTAATAATTGTCACTTACAAGCGCTACAACAATCTATCTAAGCGCGGTACATAATCCATACATAAATGAAGTTTCTTAATTATAAATTAATTGAAATACAATGGATGCCGAGAATAATAAGGAAAATAGAAGAGAAAAATATGAGAGGTAAAATCACTTATAAATGTCTTTAGTTTTAACGGGGAACAGTTTGGTGCATTTCTAACATCCATCGGAAAGCTGTTCCACATACTCGGAGATAATGGCAAACCCGGTTCTCTTACTTGAATTCTAATCCGAGTAAGTTCCGCGAGATACTTGGTAGTCATTTCCATTCGTATCGTATTCTTATGTATATAAAAAACAGTTGGGCCTTTACCTTTTACCCAGTTGTAAGATTTGTTCAAACAGGCGAAATGTGATCATATCGGGTTGTCAAAGTGAAAGTCTCTTCGCTGACTTCTGTACACGTTGTAAAGATGCGATATGACTGAAGAAAGACAACACAAAGATAAATATTACACAGTCTAATCTAGTAAATAGAAAAGCATGAACAGTGTTCTGTGTGGGTTGTGGTTACGGATCCATAACTGACAGATTCCCAAAGACGCAATGAGCGTGGCAATGTTCCTATCCCAGTGGTCACCACCAAGATCCTAGGCAGAGTCTGCAGTGTCCGATTCTGGCATCACCGATAACAATAACAACAATAACTGGTAGACTGGAAGGCGTAAGATGCTAAGGAGCAAAAGTGCAGAATCCCCGTCTTCGACTCATTCAGCATAAAGCCCCTTGGTGAATGCCGCAGATATTTTAAATCAAGAGATACACTTTGCAATTTTTCATAGCTTCAAAGTCTTGGAATGTAGGAGTTGTGTGTCAGCTGCATAAATCATGTGGTATAATTCCCAGCTATGTGCACCAATCACTCACTCAAAGGACCAAAGTGTATAGGATGAAATCAAGAGGTTCCTTGACATAATCCCTGTGGAGTACAGCAAATAAGGATATGAATGTCTGAAAACCTATCAACCACAACTGCTTGGGAACGAATAGTAAGATATGATTTTTGAACCATCGAACAACATGCCCCGATGAACTTTTCCCCCTTTGTAGACGCTCAAAAAAGATGGAATAGTTGATTGGTGTCGAATATGCGCCAGAATAACCAAGCAATCAGTTCAGATCATTACACAGAGCCCTGTTTTTTTTTATACATAGGAATCTTTTTCAACAGGGATGTTGGCATGGGATCCAAGTCGCACGTCCATGAAGATGATGCATAAAAGACCAAACACAATCCTCTGTCACTCTGGCCCAAATTCAACAAAGCTGCTGATGCTGTTTTTCAGCCACGTTAACACTTATCTTTGACAAAACCATATTACCAGCTTTCAAGTATTTCATTAACCTTTCCATGGAAGAATTGAGGCAAGTTTATTTGCCAAAGTTCTTGCGCAAGTGTGGTCAGGAAAGATCCCGCTGCATTCAAGACCACCGCTTTTTCTGAAAAAGCTTCTTGTCATTACATACAATATTTCTAGTGGGGGCGAGTATAATACATTGATAATGGCTACTTTGACCAGATTACTGCAACTCATTTTTTCCTGTTTCAGCTCACGATTTAGAAAAATGGAATTACTACCAAAGTTTACTAAAACCAATCAAATTACTGTTCCATTACTTTACCTTATCTTCTACTGAATTTAAAAACGCCCGGGGGCCCAAGTGCTGACTTCACATTTCAACCTGAACAAATTGGGTAATTGAAAATACCAGCTGATGATGATGTCGAGGAGCCGACAGCTTAGTCCCAAGACAGCTTAGTCCATAAAATCGAACATTGTTACACAGCTATGCTGGTTTAATTCAGCATGCATTTAACCCATCAAAAGAACATATTTTCCGACAAATATAATACCGACGGTATGCCCCACATGGCCCCCCCCCCTCCCATTCCGCGTAACGCTCTAAAGTCAACAAATTTAGAACGGCCGGCAAACGTATTTTACAAACATGTTGGGCGAATAAGAACAAGTCTTTGAAATCCTTCTGTTTTACTCTGACTGACATAATACACATTATGACGACACTTTGTCCGGGAGGAAAATATGCTCAAATAGTAATGCCAAAATTGCACTTGTATCGAAATTAATTAAAAATCATGCTTAATATGATAACAACAATTTTAAGGATAATATCCATATATTGTAGATTGAAGTGTACACTTGTCCTTGGTAGGAAGAGCTACTAATATCGTTTGTTTTAATCACACTCATGAGTGATTGACCTTAAGGTGTTCCTTAAGTAACATATGAACAACCCAATTTATACAATTCGTTTATACATTTACTCTAAGTAAGATCAATCCTGCATAGCTTGATTCGTCGAAAATCAACGTATTGTATTTTTTAAAATATCACGTACAAAATACCAAGCTACCTGAAGCAGATTCAGTAATGAAATCAGCCGCGGAAAATTGGACTCCACAAACCCAGTTATAAAACATTACCTATATCTTAAGAAATTCAGACAGAATTATTTTGTTTTTCAATGAAGCAATAATTAATATTCTGTTATCGGTTAGTTCAAATTCCTCATTACCCTAAGAGCACCACTTCAAAATGTATATTTGGGTATATAGTATTTAAATTAGTATCGTTGATTGGTTTAAATTTACGTATGCTATGCTACTACGAGCCAATGGGAGGCAATAAATTTCCTATTGCTTGAAGCGGCTTCACACACTCTAATTTCCAGTTAACATAAATTACGTATTTCATACTGATAAACATCTTGAACTAAAAAACAAACGGAATTCAAATTAAAACAAGATTTTTTTTTTAATTCAAACAAACAATTTATCAATTGGAATTGAATTTTCGTTTGGTCATTGTTTTAGACTTTTTGGTTAATAGATATCGTGCTCATCAGTTTTATAATTACCGTACTGAAAAACGCCAGCCTAAGATCATTCACTACTCATCTCCGCACAGGTACCAATATGTCATATATACCCATCTGTCTGTCTGTGCCAAATTAAGATGTTGTTTCTAGTATATCATAACTTGTATTTTCACATATAATATTTTTCAAGTGTGTGTTTTTTTTTTTTTTTTTTTTTTTGTAATTTCCTCCTTTCTGTTTCTTCTTTTCCTCCTTTTTCATTTATTAGACCTTGTTCAACCTTCCTCCCACGCAATTGCGCAGTTGAAGGCTTGGTGGGGATTCTTCCCATTTATATAATGGTATATTTCTTTGTTTTCATGACATCATGTTAAATCAATAAGAATCTCAAGTGTATCGTTTTCCCTACTGGCAGCTTGGAATAGCTCAAATCGAGACCGTCCATAACCGTTGCAGTACCCCTCTGCTCTTCCGCACATCGTGTGATAAGTCTGGATTTTGCTGTTAAATCTCTCCACACTCTCCTGAACGGTTTGGCTAAATTTAACCAACATGAAATTAACAGGTGAACAGCCTAACCTTGGGTAAATTTCTACCCATTGTTGGGTATCTAGCAGAGTGATTGTGCCTATATTACCCAAAAGTGGCACAATTGCCCAATAAACTGCTAAAATAATAGCATTTCCACAAATGGGCAAACATTTTACCCATTTTTTTGCGTTCACCTACGTTGGTTAACATTTTAAACCAACGTTCTGAGAGTGCAGTGGTTTTCGGATTGAAGACCTCGATTTCTGACTTGGGGTATAGACTATCAAGTCAAAAGGGTACACGAAGAGACCTTCAATGACCACCAACCAGCATAGCCAATGTATGACAGATCGCACAGATGTATGGACTTCTACGGGTGTTAAGTGGAGAGATAAGCAAAACATTGACGATAGGAAATACATGGTTACCTAACATTTTAAGAAAAAAACATTGACGTAGGAAATAAACATGGTGTACCTAACATGTTAAAAAAAAAAACATTGACGTAGGAAATACATGGTTACCTAACATGTCTAAGAAAAAAACATGACGTAGGAAATACATGGTTCCTAACATGTCTACGAAAAAACATTGACGTAGGGAATACATGGTTTACCTACATGTATCTAAGAAAAAAACTTGACGTAGGAAATACATGGTTACCTAACAGTCTAAGAAAAATACATTGACGTAGAAATACATGGTTCCCGTACATGTCTAAGAAAAAAACATTGACGTAGGAAAAAACATGGTTACCTAACATGTCAAGAAAAAAAACATTGACGTAGGAAAAAAATGGTTACCTAACATGTCAAAGAAAAAAATTGACGTAGGACCAATACACATGGTACCTAACATGTCTAGAAAAAACATTGACGTAGAAATTACATGGTTCCTACATGTCTAAGAAAACACATTGACGTAGAAATACATGGTGACCTAACAATGTCCTAAGAAAAAAAACAATGTGACGTAGGAAACACTGTTAACCTAACATGTCTAAGAAAAAAATTGAGTAGGAATACATGGTTACCTAAGACATGTCGTAAGAAAAAAACCTTGACGTAGGAAATACATGTTACCTAACATGTCTAAGAAAAAACATTGACGTAAGGAAATACAATGGTTCCTAAACACAGTCTAAGAAAACCCTTGCGTATGAAATTCATGGGTTTACCTAACAGGTCTACGAAAAAAAACACATCATGGACGTAGGAATGTCACATGGTTACCTAACATGTCTAAGAAAAAACATTGACGTATGGAAAAAAACATTGACGTAGGAAAACTGTGTTTACCTACCATGTCTAAGAAACAAAAAAAAACGGAGTTGACGTAGGAAACATGTTACCTAACATTCCAAGGAAAAAAAACATTGACGTAGGAAAAAAATGGTTACCTAACATGTCAAAGAGCGGGGCGTTGTACTGAAAATGAAATACGTCACACGTATGACTAGTGAACGAAATTAATGTTGAAATTGATTCCTTAGATAGTTGCTTGTAAAAACCTGTTATCAAATGAAAGACACCTTTGTTTCGTTCGCGGACAAACTACTTGCATCTTGGTGATCTAATTTGAATAGCCTTAACTGTGTAAGCTATGGGAAAACTAAGGTGATTTGAGAAGTTTCTGAAAAAATATAAGATGTCATATAATTGAAAGCTCAAAGACCACATATGCAAAATGTGTACGTATTTCACCACATATATTCAATAGGATTGATATCGAATTAAAAGTTGCTTTGGGCCAATTTTTAATATCCGACCCCCCCCCCCCTTTTAAACGCATGTGATTTGAGGAATCTTTTCGGAACTGCGTTTTTGAAATGTCTACGGTTTTAACCTTTGTTGAAATAGATTTTTTTTAATTTTTTAGGTTTTTTCTTTTTTTAAGTAATTTTAATTTGACTAAGATTTAATTAAACATATTAGGGTATCTCCCTTATGTTTACCTGATACCAGTTAGAGTTTTATAAGAGTGGTAATGCATCTGTTTCATAGAGTCACTATAACTAAGCGAGCGTAGCAACAAAGTACATTAAAATAGTCATAAACCACTAGAGCATTAGTTTTCGATTGGTGTTTTCTGTGTTTTCGGGAGTAAATTATATTCGCGAATGCCCCCTTACCCTCAAATACATAAGATAGGTAGGCAGCTTCATTAGTAAAAAGGGAAAAGAAACGCCGATTTTGAGATGTATCAAGCGAGCCAAATGTTAGGGGTACTACACAGATCGGAAAATGGTATAAAATAAAGTTGGGCCAAGAACTCAAACGGGGCGCGAAGCACTGTGGCTGGGGTCTGAAAAATGCGCGATACTCAGGGTCGACCTGGACAGTTTGTGCGCGATGAACTGAGATGCAAAGTCGCTGTCAAAAAGTTACACTTCGCGCCATGGGTACCGGCGGTGGCGGCCAGCTTGCATTAATAGCGCAAACTGCCGAACGAGTATGGCAAGCCACAAAGGCCATACGTATTGCTGCAACTCGTTGCGAGAAATAGCAACGCGTTGCAACATTATCCAGCAACGCGTTTTCTAGTGTCGGCCATCAAAATCATGATTTCTGTGACGTATTTCAAAAATAACCTCACAACGCGTTGGCTAACATACCCCTTGCAACGTCGATTGGTCAACCTATCACAACGGTTGCGAGCTTCACAACGCGTTCCAAGCTTCACAACGCGTTGCTAAGGTTAACAAGTCCCCATAAGGTCATACGTAGGCGCAACGCGTTTGAGAAAGTCCCAACGCGTTGTCGGCATTTCGCAACCGCGTTGGACGACATTTCCCAACCTGGTTGCGGTGTCGTCCAACTAAAATCATGCATTTATGTGACGTATTTCAAAAATATAAATCTCCACAACGCGTTGCGACCTTCACCACTCTTTTGCAAACCTTCACAACGCAGTTTGTCAGCAATACGTTAATGACCCTTATTGTCCTTCACAACGCGTTTGAAGTTTACAACGGTTTTTGAAGCTCGCACTGCGTTGTTGATGGCTTGCAACGCGTTGGTGAAAGCCTAAGGGTCATAACGTGCCCGCAACGCGTTGTGGATCAATTTTTTGAAATCCGTCACAGACATTCTTGAATTTGAGTTGGCTACGCCGCGAACGCGTTGCGAAATGTCGTAAAAAAACAACGCGGTTGCTACTTTTCTGCACAAGCGTTGCGGCAATACGTATGACCCTTATGGCTTGTACCTTAGCCGCGCGTTGTGAAGCTTGCAACGCGTTGTGAAGCTTGCAACGCGTTGTGAAGGTTCGCAAGCGGTTTGTGAATGTTCTGCACGCGTTGTGGAAGGTTCGCAACCGTTGGGCAAAGTATCTAGCAACGCGTTGTGGGTCTCTGTTTTGAAATACTTCACAGAAATTCATGACTTTGATTGGCCAACACAGCAACGCGTGCTAAATGTCCGCAACGCGTTGCCTGGGAAATGGGTTGGGTCGCCAACGCGGTTTGCCTGTTAAAAAAAAACTTTCTCGCAACGCGTTGAAGCAATACGTTAGGCCTTTAATTGCTTGCCAAACGAGTCATTGGACGAGCCCTGAACAGTGAAGTCCCCTGTGTCGCGCTTCTAAATAGATCAGTGAGTGGCGAGTGGGAATTCCGGTATTGGGGTCGCAACCGATCTAAAATCTCAAATCACAAACTTTCTTTTAAAGACCGGACATGAGAGGTTTGCTACATGCAGGTCAACGACACCTCAATTCCACGGTCGTGCTAGGCTAAACTGGTACCGGGGGGGGGGGACCGGTACATGGTCCGCAGCTCTAAATAGCGGTGGTGTGAGCCCGTGGCGATTGCACATGAGGTCAAACCAGCCACGTTCAAAATGATCCCGTTTGTAGACCGCTTTAGTTCATACAAAAAATACTTACCCTTGGATGATTGGGGGTAGGGTGGGGGGTTTTTTTTAATTTTTCTTTTTTGGTTTTTTAAACTTTTTAAAAATATGGATAATAAACATATTTTTCGACTTTAGAATATTTGTCAAATTTTCGTGATTACTTCTAAAACCTATGTTGTGAAGGGCGGCAAAAACGACTGATTCTTGGGTCCGCCCCCACCTGCCGTAGTGTGTAATGCAATATTAGCAAGGCGGCATACAACTTTCATTACCACAACCTCCCAGGTGATGTGGCCTTTTCGAACGGGGAACGAAAGGTCAGATTGGTGATGTTGTCTAGTTGTTTGTTGTTGTTGGTTGGATTTTGTAATGGCGCTGCCGGGCGGACGGTAAGGCTATTTGCGCCAATGCAGAGGATCACATCATACGAGTCTATACCTTAAATACACATCCTTATTTCTAAATGGTGTAAAAAAAAGCAAACTTTAACTGCCGTAGTCCCTATATAATAAATCTGCGGATTAATACGCCCGATTTGACCTATACAAATAGATCGGTACATCAAGAACTTAATGAATAATTTAGCGGCATGCAAATCGACTGCGCTTAATTCATCCAATCCTATTGGTGAAGTAATATAAGACTAATGCGTAATCGCTACGTTCAATTGTAATCATGGCAATTATGTCAAAGCTAAACTATTATTCATTGGTAACTCCATCGAAATTTCAATCAATACTAATTGTATAACTTTTTCTCTCACCTTCTCTCCCAATGCTTTGCTTGCTTTATGCAATTCAAACCCAGTGTTGTGGAAAGTTCGTATAACTTACGATATTGCTAGTTATAAATTTGAAAAGTTATCCAAACTATTTAATTTATTTATTAGTTTATTAATAGTGTATTTAGTGTTTGATGGTGGTATAAAAAATGCGCATGTGGTTTATGACAGATATGGCAATTAGTGGAGTGCATTCGGGGGTATAATTGCATGCTTGGAGGCATTAATAAAGTAATATATGGATTAAGCGGGGCCACTGAATTGAGCACTCGCGCTAAAGCGCTCATAACGTAATTTCAAACAGTTTGGAAACGCTCCTCACATATAACAAAATCATTTGATAAGTGTTGTTATTAATGTTCTTAATATTATGAAAATATTTTCATCAAAGACGTGTCTACAGTTTATTTAGGAATGGGAAATGACGTTGATTGATGCTGATTATTTCTTTAAAATTCGATTGTTGTCTTTCTCTTTCACGGCTAAGGTCTTGTTACATTTTAAACTATTAATAATAAACAAAATTAAGTAGCAGGGGACTGTAGTGTAAGAGTGTGCGCTTCCGGATAAAATTGTGAATTTTTACACACAAGTACTTTAGGCATTGATAATCCATAAAATTGATGGAAGCACTTGCCAACCCCCCCTTAATGGCCCCCAGCTTGGGTTTCAAGGTTATACAGGGGTCAAAAATTAAAATGTTCTGAATGTGTTAAAAAGCACACCGTGGTGTTTTGTCTGGTCACAAGGATTCCAAAAATGTATAGCTTACACTATCTATGGCTTATAGTTCCGGAGTTATGGGTTAAAAACTGTAAAAATGGTGAAAAAGTCAATTTTGGTGTGTACATGGGTCAAAAGTTAAAAGTTGCTTTGATTCAGTTAAACACGTGGTGCAAATTGTTTCCCTAGCTAAAGGATTGAACTAAGGAATAGTTTGCCTTATTCGTGTGTTAGATTTCACGTTATCCAACAAAATAGGTCACAGGTCAATAGAATCCAATAGCTGCCATAGCTGTTGACTTTATTCGCCATTTTGGTCAATAACCAGACACGTAAGATAGTCAAAACTATTCCTATATTTCATTCTATTAGCTACACCAACAATTTGAACCACATTTTACAAAAATTGGAGCAACTTTTAATTTTTGACCCCAGTACAAACCAAAATTGGACTTTTTAATTTTTTCAATTTTTAACTCGGTTTGTTAATACCAACTAATCCTAAACGACATTTCTATATTATAAGTCACAGGTAGTATAAACTATACCTTTTTGGAATCCTTGTAACCAGACAGACATCATGGTGTACTTTTCAACAGAATCAGAACATTTTAAAAATTTTACCCCTGTGTAACCTTGAAATCCAAGCTGGGGGCCATGAAAGGGGTGTGGCAAGTGCTTCCATCATTTTTTTTATTATCAATGTATAAAGTAATTGTGTACCAAAATTCACAATTTTATCCGGATTTGCGCACTCACATAAGATCTGTTCACTACAGTCCCCCACTAAAGAACCATTTTGGCCGAGAGTACTTTATCTACTACAGACCAATCCTCTTGCGGTCAGGTATTATTTATGGTTACAAAGTATGAAAGGCTTCCCCGTTGCACTATTAAGACGTATCTCATGTTTATTTCACACACTACACATCTTTATCTTATTTTAAGTTCTTGTATTTCCTATAAGCTGTTAATACACGAGCTCGTCGCACATGTCTAGCGTATCACCTGTTCATTAATCATGATATCAATAGCACAAAGATAACTGATCTTCAGTGCAGTGAGATTTAGCACAAATAGAACTGATCTTTCGTGAACTTTATTTGTAAATTTAATTCCTTCTTAGGCAACATGAAAAAGTCATATTACCGTGGCATAATACTACATATAATAATCTGTTATTACATCACTTGTAATCTAAGACTTTAGATAATGGCTCCGTATGATCAAATTGTGTTTAGCGAAACAATCGCTTATATCTAAATATTGAGACGGGTAGGATTATTTTTTATTGCAGTGAGAGTAACAGATTTGTCAAATTCTAATATGCTCTGTTGACATTAATTGTAAGTTCTGAAATTTTTTTCACAATTTCAAAGAATCATTCCCTATCCACTGCACTGTTTTTGGAGATAACATTTGGTCACATCAATAATATGGAATGTATTAGGTCGGACGAGAGTTAACTGGGAGCAGTGACAAATCTACCAAAGATAATGACTATTGTATATAAAACATATTAATTCGCCTACTAGAGAAATGGTGGATCTTATTTTTCAAATTTGCATTGAGAAGTTTTGCTAACTTTAAAAGGTACCCATTTTTACTCTGTCCACGAAATCAAGTTTGTGTGATATGAGACTTTAGATGAGTCAACAAAAGTGCATAATGGCGTTCTTTACTTTGATACCTCTGTGTAAACCTTCCAAGAGAAAATAAAATGTTTAATTATTTCATTATTCTGAAACCATTAACAAATTACGGAATCTTATGCCCAAATATGAAACATTTCACTAAATTTTTTAACATTTTCACAACCTATTCGCGAGAAGTTTGAAATTTAATACGTATAGCAAGCTTATACAATAGATTTTCATTTTTTTAAATTCAAAACCTTTCAATTACACCACACCATAAATGCTAATCTTCATGGAATAACATTAACAACAACGGTTAATACGGGTTAAGTAGTTACACGAATGTAATTAAACATCTACATTTACAGTAACTCAATGACAATGCCGTATGTATATGAAGGATTATACAACCGTGTTCATGGTTTTTGGCGGCTTTCCGTTAATTTAAAGGTGCATTTCGTGATCCTGGCACCTTAATCTTTGTTCATGGTTCACTAGATATCCACGAGAAAAAGTCATTTATATATAACATTTCAGTTGATTCTGAACGTGCGTTTTCGTGTTATGAGCAAAATGTTTGCATTGCAGTGCCCCATGGCCACTGTGTTGTAATTTAAATTACAAAATTCGGAATTTCTTCCAGAGCATATCGAATTTATAGCACCTAAGATTAGGTACGCATACTATACTCAGGCCAATGGGTCAGATAATATACAAATCTCAGCTTTTTTTAGATAAGTCGGGATAAGGGGACTGTAGATCACGAAATGTGGCATGAATTCAGTATTCTGCAACCACATCCTTCAACATGCAGTTTATTCCTTTGAGGCTGCCGAATTCATAGGGTGGTAGCACAATACTAAATTCTTTCCCGAAATACCCCTTCTTTCTTTTCATCAATTACAGTGGATATAACAAGCTATTTTTAAAGTTTCTAAACTTGTTTTATATTTGTATTTTTTCTGAAATCAGGTGTGATTTTTTACTCACCCTGTATATTATCTTCTATTTTAAAAGGTGACTTGCCATTTGATCTAATCCCACTTGGTCTAATGGCCATTTTGGCTAACTCCAATTGGTCTAATACCATTTAGTCTAATAACCAGTTAGGCTAGTAACCATTTAGTCTAATAGCCATGTAGTGTCATATTAATCTGGTCTAAATCTCAAATCGTCTAATATCCATATCGTCTATAACCGATTTGGTCTAATGCCAATTGTTCTTATACCCATCTGGTCTAATATTCATTTTGTCTAATATCCATTTGGTCTAATACCCAATTGGTCTAATATCCATGTGGTCTAATATCCACCTGGTCTATTCCATCGCGTCTAATACCCATTTTGTCTATACCCATTTCGTCTAATACCATTTGGTCAATATCATTTGGTCGCATGTTCAATCTGGTCCAAATGGTATTAGACCATAATGAGATATTAGACAAAAGGAATATTAGACAAGATGGATATAAGACCAAATTGGGGAATTAGACCAATGTTGTTTGTGGTTATTAGACCAAATGGGAGTAGTGAAATGGGCATAGACTAGATGGGGGCATTATTAGACCAAATGACAGTTAGACATTTTGGTTATTAGATAATTGAATGTTAGAGCCGTAATGGTATTAGCAAATTGGTATTAGGAAAATATGTTAGACCATTGAAGTTAGAGCAACTGGCTATTTGACCAAATGGGATTAGACCAAATGCAATATAAACCTTTGAAAACACAGGTTATTAGATTAATAAGAAACCTAGTTTGTGGGGATAAATGACCAACCATGCCAATATGTGGATATCCTGTCGTAACATAATTAAAACTATATAAAAGAATGTAAATATAAGGACAGGTTTGAGGCATTCAAAAAACAGAGAGAAAAAACAATAAAAAAGACATTAACTATTTCAGCATCCTCATACATGTTAGTAACTTGGTATAATAAATCATAAAATTATTTAGTATATTACATATAGGCTAAGAAACAAATACAAAACATATCAAGAAAAAGAAAATATTAAAATTAGAATTTCTCAGTGCGCGAGCCATGAGGAAATCAGGAGCAAGAACCCGCTGTTTGTGTGTTGCTGACTTGGTCTGGGTGTGGTATTTGTTGCGTTTGTGTGGTTTGATTTATATTATATAGTTTAAATGTTTTGTTATGTTTAAGAAACACTATGAACGTCAGCGTGTTCAGGTACATCAAAAACCAATTTCTGCTGCATTTGCATCGTCAGTGGTCTGGTTTGAAAAAGCCATTACCCTCAACGAAGCGTTAAAGGTCATTAGGATATGTAAGCACCATTAAAACGTGACTCTGCTCCTCCGCGTATTTCAACAATTCAGGAGTTGCAATGGTTTTAGGGTGTATAATAATTATAATAGGGCGGTTTTGATATTAGAGTGTATCGGAGCGCATAGCTCTGTAGCAATGGCGCGTATGTTCAAGGGTCTTATGTTTGATTGAGATTATTTTGCGGGGAAGTTTCTGGAGTTTGAGTTATGCACAGTGTATTTACCAGAAGCATGATGATGTCAACTTAATTTTTTTCTTAATTAAATGATATTACTAAGATTTTTGAACAAAGGTTTAAGAGGATGATTTTCATGTCACTGGACCGAGACTGCCATAGTAAATGCAGTAAGCAGTTTCACAATTACCGTTTGGAAATCCCTAAAGCCCCAATCGATCAGATCGTGTCCCACACTCCCTGTAAACAGATCCACATGTATCGTCTCACATCTTGATCGAAAAATTACGCTGTGGACAACATAGATACAGCATGCTTGGTGCTTAGCCGTATTGTAGTTATAACGGTAACGAGATGAATAGTTTGGTTTCACGTTGTCAGGTACCAGTGCACGTGTCAGGTATCCGTTTTGCTCTTCGGGGCGACCGATAGATAATAAATCCGACTATGTTAAATCAAGGTCTGTACATGACCCCAAAGGTGCCCAAAGTGCTATTTTTTTAATTTTTTCCAAAAGACACCGTTATTAATTCTCCTCAAACAGTACAACATTTACCTTTCCCTCCTGATTCAAAAACCGCCGTACGATGACGATAATCGGTTGTTTTTTTTCCAATGTAGGGATACGTACGTCATTTTTACTTAAATGGGTCCCCCGGAAGCAAAATAATAAACCAATCAATGCCGTGACGTCATCAAAACTTGATTTTTTTTTCCAAAAAATTGGCTGTTATTGCCCATAATAAAATTCCCTTTTTAAAGATCTCTAAATCTGTATATAGTTCTTTTATATTAATATTAACTTGTCCCCGCATGAATGTGAAAAGATGGGTCCATAAGTCTTCAAACTGAAACCTAGTCAGCCGGCTAAATAACCCTTACCGTGGACTGTTTGAGCAGACGGATCCCCGTGTTAGTTTTAGCAGGCTAACAGCTACTTGCGCGCGCTGCGGGGGTTATGATGCTTCTAGCAGAAATATAATAAAGATAGATTAATCAGTGTAAACCTTACAATGACCTGTCTATTTTAATCCATAAATGTTTCTTTTTTTTTTTCTTTGGAATGGTTTGTCGCTGTCAAATGCATACTATGGCTATTGTCTGTTTATAGAAATATTCATAATTTTACTTTTTTTATCATGTTTATGTTCTCTGAGTTTGCTTTTAAAGGCTGATTTAGAGATTTTGACATATAATTTTGTGTATTACAAACTATTACAATAGTCAACTAGAACAAGAAAAATATAGTCACCAAAAATGATCAAGTCCATAGTTTGGGATGGATATGATTTTTTTTTTTCGTTTTGATGCAGCAACCTTTATGTATAGTATAACAGGCCGTAGGACACGTGTATAACAAAAATCCCAGATCCGATCTTTAATACCAAAGTCCGCGATTTTTCTCTGTAAGGACACGCTTTGAGCTTGAACCAGCACGATATATATGCAACAAACATTGTTAAAATGTGAAATCTCTGAGTCAAGCCTTTAAAGTTCATAACATTATAGTTACTTCTAGAAAAAAAATATTTCCCATAGGATATTTCAAATTTCTCATTAAAATTCCCACAAACATAGAGCAAAGCAACGTATTCCACTAGGGGAAATACTTCATTTTCGAAACAGGCAGAGATTGACTTCAATTAGTTCTCTCAAGTACCAACGTACAGTAAGGGTCGCCTTCGCACCTTAACTCTGTCATTTAAGACTTGTCTTTCATTTTATATTCGAACTGTTTTTGAGTGTAAAAAACCCGCATATTTTGGACAATGTCTGGCGGGGCTCTGACGACTGTGAACAATCATAACGTGTAGTCACCGTAAGCGGAACCCGGGGTAAATTTCTGATTTAAATGAAGCGATTTCCATATAACATATTACACGAGCAGAGAATATCTTGGAATTTTAATTGTATAGCACATGCTAACACACAGCTATTAGTTTTAAATAAAAAGAACGTAATAATATTGTAACCAATAATTGGAATATGCCAGCAAGCGTATGTTCCAATGCCAAAAACTATGGTACCATAATCGAACTGAAAAGAACGACTGGCCGTTCATGCAATGCTGGTTGAATGAACTAGGGACGCACTGCAGAACCGAATGAAATACACCTCAGCCGACAATCTAACGAACGTTCACCTCACACTACACCCATACTATCTGCAAATAGGATTTTTTCAAAATTAAGTTAGCCAAAACTACTTTGGAACCAGTTTATCATACAAGACTACCGCCTACAAGACTCGAAGTAGTTCCCGAAGCTCAAATGATCGGGAGAGAAACGGTTGTGTTAGCTATTGTTTCAGGCAGGTAATTTTAGTGGTATTAGACCTCAGAATCATTTAGCTCAGTTTAAGCCTCAATTTAATATTTATATTACATGTTCTCCTACAGATTGATTTGCGCGAGCCAAACAATAAACTTACTTCCGGCTCAAAAGATTATGCTAAATAGAAATATAATGTTGCTAATATAACAATATGAATTGGCTCTCACTGACAAATCCTAAGGTAATTCGATTTTTGATTACTGTCCATTCTAGATGTCGTTTACTCGTAGATCCCGGGGACTAGATCAATACCGTTTTTCAAATAGGGAAAGGACAGTTTTAATTTGTCCTTTAATATAATAGGTTCACCAGGTAATGATTTATTAAATTTCACAGAAAATTCATCTGCAATGTATTATTTGATTATGATATACATGTACATACACTTGGCATCATCTGAAATAATTCAGGGAGAAACTGAGTTTACTTGATGAGTAACAAGCATAATAAAGTAATTACCTTAACTTTCAGATTAACGCATCGCCAGTAGCAGATTGTTTAAAAATAGACGTCTACATACATGTGGCTATCCATAACCTATCTCCAAGTGTTGCCATAGGGGAAAACATCTCCATATGCTACTATAATAGTACGAGGACGAAGGATGTGGATCGGTCAAAGGCGCTAGAGTAGGCAGGATATATGATCGAGCGGCCCTGGTTGATCCACTGACCTCTACACATGATAGCGGGTCCGAGTCGCAGATTGAAACAAACATGAAGTTGCCATTGGGGTCTTCTTAATTTAGCGGGAAATAATGGCCTACCACCTGCTGGTGCCACATATTCCACACAATGTTCTATTGTTATAACACAATTCATTCCTTTGCCAATAAAGTGAAGCTATATTAGAGGGCAAAATGCAACTTCCTGTGGTTTCAATCGGCGACTATTTAACGGTCGGTCAGTCCCCGCTAATCCATGGTAGAAGTCCGGGTTTCGATCGCGTACCTTTTTTTTCCGAGGCGTCATTTTCATTGGTTACTCTGGGCATCCATTTGAAACGATGAGGGCTACAAACACCAAATTGGATAGAGTATTATACCTTTTTTGGCAAAGGCCCTAACAAAGCCCGTTTTTGATATTCGGATCCCGATCCAGTTGGTTGGGTTAATAGGCCAAAGTATTAGGTTTTAACCTGGACCTTGTGGTAAACAAGCTGATTTTTCAGGATAGGTCCAGGAAGATGTGTAGAATCACTGATAAAAGTCCCCGAAAAATCCATCAGGTGGCATTCTTCCAAAATCCAAGATGGCGTCCAAAAATGGCCACCATTTCTGTTTTTTGTTCATAATTTCCAAACCATACAGCTAGAAATTGAAAAGTAGGTATCCAAAACATATGTTTGAGGTTAAGGATTACAGATAAAACACTATAAAGATGATTTAACCTTTGCAGTAGCTAAAATCAAAATGGCGTCCCAAATTTGCTACCTTCTGATCCGATGTGGATGAAATAGAAAATGGTCAATTTTAGATAATAAATTGGCCACAGGAAATAACAGGTTTTGTTTTTTTGATTGGTTGATACTTCTAACTACGCAGGATAGCTTTTAACAGTAAAAAGCAAAAAGTTGTTTCGACAAATTACTCCAGCAAGCATATTACATAATAAAACATTAATTCAAAGTCCATTCATCTAGCTCAATAACAGGTGTGGACCGTATTCAACCATTACCCAGAGATGTGACGTAGATTTCCCTTTATGTCTGGAAAATATGTGAAAGATTTTTTAAAGTGTGTAAACTGAAAATGATCTGTCCAGTAGTGTAAAATATGGTAAAAGTGATTGAGATTTATTTAAGAGGAGACAATAAGAATTGGAAATTGTATCAGTTTGGTTGATCAAGCTGATACTTTCAAAAATAGAAGAAGAGTGTCTATTAAGCCACAAGTTGAGAACGGAAAAACTTCCATGTAAAGAATGCAGTACCGAGTACTGGGTGAAGTTCTATGGAAAGAGAGATAATGTTTATAATTAAAAAATAGAAAATTGGAGATTATAGAATATAAAATAAATAAATAAGCTGGTAGAATATTATGTTGACTTAAAGTTAACAGCACCTAACAAATAATTAATACTATTTCGACACCATGTATGAAGTCCACAATTAGGTCGTACAAAGATGCGAGTTGTAAATAGTACTACAAGCTCATTATACTATCGTTGGATCCATCGTGGACTAATAAGATAAATATATGGGCCACTGAGAGCGCAATGTGATCGTTCGTCGTTCTGAAAGTCCAAAATCACAGTGGACGATAACGTCCATCTTGATCAGGCCCGGGACTCCTCCGGGGACCTATAGGACCTCACAATTCATTTATGATGTGGCCAGTGGCCTGATGGATCTCCACAATCGCAGCCGGTGTGAAAGCCTCGCCCGATCATGCGAAGGAAGCGCTTTGTAGGTCCAATGCCAGCTATGAGTCTTCCGAGGGTCTACAAACTGTTTTAGGTCCAAGGCAGAGGGCGGCCACCGCTGAGATCATCTGTCATCGATCAGGATGATCGACCAAGGGGACACCCCTGACTGCAGCATCATAGACATAGACTGGGCAGCAAAGCAATTCCGTGGAACTCTATCCCCGAAGGTTGTTCGGGTGCGGACTAGGCACTAGGTCATCACACCCCGTGGCGAGCTTTGATCATCTGAAGGGTATCCTAAGGTTTTGTGGAGCTATGGCCAGACAGAACTGGAAGGTATTCTATAGGGCGTCACCCAAAGGCAACCAATACCAAGTATCATTACATCTTTGGAAGGACATCAAATCCCATGCAAGTGCACACCGTGCCTCCACACAGGTGCAGCGCACCAGCGCCAAGCATGCCAAAGCAACAGCCTGTGTATGCAACCCGCCAAAAGACGCACCCCAGCCCACACGGGCCCCCTGAGGCGACTGACACGAGACTGCGTCTTAGCAGTGACTGCCTTGGTCGGTTGGTGATTGAAAGAATGCTTGGTCCATTCACGAAAAACATAGGCACCTTGGCCATGCAGACAGCCCATCTCCATATGGAGTAATGTTAAGTTATATTTTTGCGCCACGACTTGCAAGGGGTGAAAAACAGAGCTGACGGCCCTGGGCCTGCGAGTTTCAATCACCATCGGTGGAAAATTGACCCACACAGTGATAAGGTCCTCTGCAGGACCGCCTCAAAGGCCAAAGGAACCAGAGCCATTCCCCAATGCGTATCGTCTCGCAGGAGACACGGTGAAGAAGCTCCCTTTGGTACATCTGAGACGCAAATGTTGAAAATACTGGGCGCCCCAGGACAGAACCGGGGAGGGACACCGCCCACAGAAGCCGCCGCTCTCCACGCACTGCCCATGGTTGCATCCAGGACGAAAGATGTGTTCCGGATGAGAGCATCGCGACCCGCAAGCCCAACACAAAGACGCTAAGCAGCCCAAGGCGAGACCTCGACGCCCAGACTTATCATACGCAGAAGTTAGATCTATGAACAGGGCTTACGCCAGGATTTTTTTAAAGGGGGGGGGGGGGGGGCGGGCTTTCTTTTGGTAAAAGTGGACCGAATCCCCAAATGCTCCCTTGAAAATCTTGGAAAAAGTAAAATTTTTGTCCAAATTTCTCTACATTTGGACCTATTACAAAAATTCAGCAAAAAGTGGACCTTTTGCCCGTTTTTGTGGAATTTGCCGGTAGGGGCTCTGTTATGAAGACTGACCTCAAATGGAGCAGTCTTCATAGGAAGACTGTTCTTATGGCAAAGACTCAAGTGTGTGATAACTACCGCAAAGAGGTGCTGTTGGACATATGCAGTGCTAAAATTGGCGAAGGATCCCAAGCACGGCCGTGGGAGCTTGATCGACCGGTGTTCTATGCTATGAAAAACAGCCAATCAGCTAGATGCAACTGTGACAGAGCGTTTTTTGATTGGGTATAAGTCCCCTGGGACTCACACCCTATCAAAAATTGTCTTTGTTTTTTCATGAATTTTCTACAGGAACATAATTAAATTAATCGCCCTAAAATGTGAAACCCAAAAATGCATTGTTTTTCAGAAGCCGCGTACACAGTTGCCATGGTGAAGGTGGCAAACTTGGAATATTCCACCAAATAACATATTTTGATCCTACCACCTCTAATGTGAAGTAATAACTATTTTCTATGTCAGCACAGAGCCATTTTTTAATTTCTTTAAAAATATTTTTTATTTCTTTATATTGTTTTGACCCCATATGGTTTTGTATTTTGATTGGACATAAGTCCCCTTAATTGGTGCAAGCTGGTGAAAGGCAAGCTTCTCTAGATATTTGCAAATATGTCCTAAGATATATAAGATATGTGAAAGAAAGAGGAAACTCTTAATTAAACGGGATTTTTCTGTTTTATACTTATTTACTTGAATACCATTATGTTCAATAGCTATACAATATGCATTATTGGACTACATTAACTTAAGTACTACATTTAGTCTCTTATTAATTTTTTTTCTGAACACTTACGGCTTCAACAATGGCGGCCATTTTGGACGCCATTTTGAATTTTGAATACTTGTCAGAGTTCAAACTCCTTGGTTATGTTTTAAATAGATTCCCCATACTCAAAAACATATGTTTGGATATGTTTGTTTTGTTTTTAACATGTATATTTCCAAAAATATATAAAAATTCTTTAAAAACGGCCATTTTGGACGCCATCTTGGATTTCGGAAAATGCCACCAGGGGATTTGCGGGGACTTTTTGTCAGTGATAGTATACATGTTCCAGCATCTATACTGAAAAAAATCAGCTTGTTACCAAAAATGTCCACCTATTTGGCTATATGAGCTAATACTACTGGCCTATAAGTATGAATTTCGGTCATTCGTCGAAAATAGCATTTTTCGTTGATGATTAATAAATGTTGATACTTTGCACCCCAAAATCTAAAAAGGGGCTCTGTTAGTACATTTTATTTTTTTCTTTATTAATTAAAAAATAGTCAACCGGAAATAAAGACAGTCTTCTATGACAACCTTGAAGCCGTAATCAAGGGTACCCCAATTGATGAACACCTCCTTCTCCTGGGTAATTTCAATGCGAGAGTGGCTTCTGACCACGAGTCCTGGCCATTTGCCTTGGACACTTTGGTGTAGGTAAGACTAATGACAATGGACAGCGTCTTCTTGAACTGTTGCTCCTCTATAACCGTGTGTGACCACACCTTTTTCAAGACCACACCTCAGCACACAAGGTATCCTGGGTCACCCACGCTTCAAAGCAGGATTTCAACTTGACTGATCATCACCAATGCCATTTTCAACCTCACTAGGTATTACATTAGTAGTTGCGACTGTGATACAGATGATGCATGGTCTGCTGTAAGATTCGACTGCAACCAAAGAGGATGTTTGCACCGCTCTAACAAGCTGGTAAAACCACCATCAATACCATCACGCATTTGTGCAGGCAAGCGGACCAGGAGTTGAGGCATTTGCTGGGTTCCATCAATGCAGCCAGGGGCTTGGCTGGCCATAGGTGATACTGCCAACAGAAAAATGGACTCATTTTCGTGAGGACAATTAAGAGCTCAGCATTCTGTATATTTGGAAAGAAAAACCCAGCAGACAGAAACCAACGAAACGATTGGTGTGAGGCCAAGTCAGGCGTACTACTCCAGTCATTGAAGCCAACAGAGCAGCGTTCAGGGAGAATAAGAGTTCACCTTCCACACACAAACTTGAGAGTTGCTTCAAGCAGCTAGAAGTTAAGTTCAGCGGAGGGGCAAGCAGAAGGCAAAGCAGTGTGCCTTGTAAGCGAAGAAAATCAAACCGCTTCTGCAACGGGTAACATCAGAGCTGATGTAGATGGAAAAATAAAGAAGCTTGTCGGGCACCCATCTCAAGTGCAAAAACAGCCGCCCCTCAAGTCTCCAGTGGTGATTGAATCATCACAGACAGAAGTAGGCAGATGGAGCGCTGGGTGTTGGATGTGGAACACTTTTCTGAGTTCTACTCTACAGAAAGGATTTTTTTGTCACGTCAAACACTCGCCCTTGACAAGATCAAGAGTCTTCCCACAATGGCTGCCCTAGATGCTGTACCTACAGTGGATGAACTTGGCATGGCCATCGACAGTCTATCAACCGGAAAAGCCCCGGGGAATTGAGGAAATGGAGAATACCAACCAGACATGATCCAAATCTGAAAAAGCTCTGGGGGGCTTCACCCACTACATGTAGTTCTCTGTCAATGCGGGGAGGGGGAGGAAGGTGCTGTACCACAGGACATGCGAGACTCAAAGATCATCACCCTCTATAAGAACAAAGGTGAAAGAATTGAAATGAAAAGACGTGTGATTGCAAAACAATTACAGGGGTATTTCCCTCCGTAGTATTGTCGGCAAAGTTTTTGCCGTGTTGCGTTGATGCGTATTCAAGTCCTGGCGCGGGTGTTATCCTGAGTCTCAGGTGCGGATTTCCGTGCTGGCAGATCTACAATCGATATGATCTTCTCAATACGCCAACTACAGGAGAAGTGAGAGAACAACAAAAGCCACTCTACATTGCTTTCGTAGACCTGACCAAAGCCTTTGACATGGTTAGCAGGAATGGACCGTTCCAAATCCTCCAGAGATTGGATTCACCAAGGCTTCTGAGCATAATCAGATCTTTCCACACTGACTGAAAGAAACGGTACAGTTGACGGCCAGCCTCTTCAGAGCCGTTTTGAAATTGCAGTTGTGTTAGCAGGATGTGTTGTGGCCCCAACGCACTTGGGTATTCTTTTCAGGAATTGAAGCTAGATCGGTTACAAAGAAGTCATCTACATGAACACCAGGTCTGATGGCGATCTTCAATCCTGCAACCGCATTAGAGCTAAGACAAGGTTCGTCAGGATAGTGATTCGTGAATTTTGTTGCGATGTGGCGCATTACTCACATTCCAAGCAGAAACTTCAGCTGCTCATAGCTCCGCTTCTCACAGGCTTGTAAGGACTTAGGACTTGTCATCAGTTTTGAAGAAGATTAATGTCCTTGCCCAAGATGCTCAAGAACCACCTTCATCACAATCGACAATTACACACTTGAGGTTGCTTCAGTTCACCTACCGAGGGTCCACCATCAGTGAAAGTCTGTCTCCCGATGCAGAAATCGGCAAAAAGCATTGGTAAAGTAAAGCTGCAGCTACCCTGGCCAGGATTTACAAACGCATGTGTGGGAAAAATCCGAAGCGAACCGAAGCTGCCTTAAGACAAAGGCAGCAGTTACAAGCCTGCATCTCAGCACATTACTATGGTTAGTGAGATCATGGACTACATACCTCTCGGCATGAGAAGAAGAAGAAACTCAACAGCTTCCATCCTGCGCTGTATTAGACGCATTCTGTGTGTCACCTGGAAGGACTTTTCAAAATCAGAGCTCCTGACTCGAATTGGACTCGCCACCATCTATACATTTCGACAACGCAGACTCCGATGGCTGGGCCATCCTCGATGAGGCTTGCCGTCTACCGAAAAATCATGTAGCTGATCGTACATCTGCAGAGGAAAGTTGGCGACCATGCTCGCTACAGATATTTGTAAGCGTATATGTTAACCCTGAACATCTACATTGGGTGCTGGGAGAGACTTGCTGACAATCGTCAACCTTTGGCGGAGAACGTGCAGCAAACACCTGGAGTTGGAGCAACAACAGAATCATCAGCCAGTTTTTGAGAAGCAGTCGATCTAAAGAAAGTCTGCACAGATCCTTGGATTGTCAAGCTGATATACATCCCATATATGTAGCACCTTTGGCAGAGACTCCACTCTATGATTTTTGTCCTCTTCAACCACAGACGTCTTGTTCACCTAACCTGGACCTCATGTTGGCGCTGTATCCATACGCTTGCGACTGACGAGCCGTGATGATGATGAATATCCATTTGACACTCTATGTGCCGAGTTCATAAATCATGTCCAGACTACATCATGTCGCAGAATAATTCATGCCGAGTTTTTAAAAAACTGGGCATGTTTTTTTCAACATGTGAAACTGGACAGATTTTTTTCTCAACCTGACCAAACTCGACATGATTTTTTCTTTGTCCTCACTTAACATGTAGACCAACTCCGACATGTTTATTTTTTCTCAACCTGAGCAAACTCGACATGATTTGTTTTTCTCAACATGAGGAAACTCGACATGATTTTTTTTAACACATACAAAAATCATGTCGCGTTTTCTCAGTGCGAACAAATCATGTCGAGATTTTGAAACGGACATGGCATGATTTATGTCAACTCACCATATAGAGAGCAAAACTCGGGCAAACTGACATATGCGACTGTAACCTCGACATATACCGCTGCACACACTCTCCATATGGCCAGGAAAACTCGATACACACCGCGTGAACCTCGACATGCGCGTGAAACTCGCCGGTGATTCGATACGTGAGCGTAAAACTGGACATGATTTCATTCAAATTCACCATATAAGAGCACAACTCGATGTATAGTAGGGCAAACTGACAGATAGCGGCGCTGTATCTCGACATATAAACGCTTCAAACACTCGACATTGGCGAGGAAAACGCGAATACACAGCGCGTGAAATGATTTGATCCTTGGAGCGTGGCATAAAAAAAGATATGTGTGTTGCCGCCTATTCACATTGAAGTTTTCTCTGCGGCTTAACTCCATTTAACACAATATGTAAAAACCTGTATGGAGCCAGAATAGACTATTAACGGTTGACCGATTTTTAAGAAAGGTCATTAACTAACGGGGATGTGCCATGATCCATGAGTGCATGGTTTTGGGGTGTATACTACGTATAATAGGCTGTTTGATAAATTATAGAGGTATCTTCTGTGTCGCATGGCATACATAGCTCATAGCTCTGTACCCATGGCGCGTATGTTCAAAGGGTATTATGTTTGCTAAGATTACTCTTTTTGCAGGGGAATTTCTGGAGTTTTGAGTTATTTCACAAGGTAATTTAACATAAGCATGATGATTGTGAACTTTAATAGCAGTGCCGAATGAAAACAGTGCAACGGAAGTGGGCCTGGGGCCTAACTGGATTAAGCTTTTAAGCACAACTTTACAAATGTACTGATTATTACACTGCGTAAGGCATATTCTTGGCCTGTGTAGCATACTTACATTTGAGTTGTGTTACGACTATGGTTTTATGACTTAATGATAAACCTGTGGTATTGTCATGTAGTATATCCAATTTAGAATTTTGTGCACGACAATCGTGCATATAGTCACCCCTTTGCCTAACTCAGTTTTCAGTCCCACATTTTTGTTTCTAATCTGGAACTGAGATCACTGCACATCTCCTACAAAATTATTTTCGAATATCTGTTTTACAAGCCCAATTTTTGAATTTTTGTCCGCAAATCATTTGTATTAAATAAAAAAGCACTCATTTCAAAGGAAAAGAATGCAAAGGTGTTTCATGGCAAAAAAAGCAATGTTGTCATGCCGTCGCGAGGTACCAACAGGGTGCAAAGCGTTTTTGCACCCTCAAAAATCATTGATCTTCACGATCGTAAATGCGAACTACTTACTTTTAAACAGAAAGAGGTAAGATTTAATACGTACACTATCCACATCACAAAGAAGCTTACTGATATTTTTGAAGGTTTGGGTGGAACCGTCTACCTTTGCATCTATAGGCCCCTAAGATTTCTAAGTTTGGGAACATGACATATTTGAAAAATAGAAGCTAAAAAAATTCCATCAACATATATAGCATCTTTAAACAGTATCCATTCAATAAACAAACCAAATGAAAAGCCGCACTGCAAATTCATCACCTGAAATCTGGATGTAACAAAGGTTAGGGTGTCCAAATTCGACCCATGTTATTGCATGCAAGGTAAGTTTTCGGCAAAGAAGATTCCAATCTTTTTGTTGGCCTCCCACAATCACACATGTTTGAATTCCAAATGGAACAAATCACTACCATGAGATACCCCCCATACTCCTTAGGAGAACCCCGTACAAATCAGTTTTACCAGGGCTATTTGGATCAGGAAATGGATCGAGTTAGAAGCATGCTGTGCCATGCCATGCTTTGCGTTGAGATGACAGCCATGGTGAATTGTGCCACCGTGCGTATAAGCTTATCATTGATTTAAATGATTCACAAATTGCATGCTGAATGGCACTGCATACTATTACTGTTTTATGGTTATCACTAAGGAGCATTATTTGCATTGATTTGGAATTTTGAACATGTTGACAAACAATTTAAAGATTAGCTTACCCCCCTATGCTGGTAAGTACGCTCATTGAAAAGTACCACACTATGATTGAACTGCATTGAAATATAATTTATTAATCTTGCCCCTGGAGATGGCCAGCGCACGATAGTGTTGACAAAAAAAAAAACATATGCGCTTGGGCCGTATCAACCGGCGCACCTTCGTATTACATGCACGACGCTCTAACCGACTGAGCTATCAAGCAGGGTTGATAGAAGAGGCATATATATCATCTATGGTGTGTGGTTCGAAAGGTGTCCTTCGCTTCCTACGGATAGACAGAACTGTTATTTAAAATAAGATGTATATTGTTTTTGTAAATTTAAACTACTTCGTTTTAAACAAAGTTTTTGAAAAAGTCTTCCATACTACTTTACGCTCAACATGCATTGACACTAAGTTCTTTACTACATCTACGAACCACATGTATAGTCATCACATCTTGGATCGATTACGCTGTGGCAACAGAGATACAGAATGCTTGCTGCTTTGCCGTATTGTAGTTATAACGGTACCGAGTGAATAGTTTGGTGTCCACTGTCATGTACCATGTCACGTGTCAGGTATCAGTATCAGTCTGCTCGTCGGGGGCGACCTATATTAAATCCACTATGTTAATCAAGGTCTGTCACATGACCCCCCTCTGCCCCAAAGTCTTTTTTCTTTTTATTCCAAATACAACCGTTATATTATGGTCTCACTACAAAATTTACCTTTTCCCTCCTGATTTCCAAACCGCCGTACTGATGCCGATAATCGGTTGTTTTTGTTTTCCAATGAGGGATACAGTACGAAAGCCTTTTTACCTTAAATGGGGTCCCCGAAGCAAAATAATAAACTAATCAATGCCGTGCTTCATCAATCTTTATTTTTTTTCCCAAAATTGGCTGTTTTCCCTAATAAAATTCCTTTTTAAGATTCCAACATCGTATATTTTCTTTAATAATTAATATTCAATGTCCCCGCATGAATGATGAAAAAGAGTGGGTCCATAAGTCTAGCAACTGAAACATGTCAGCGCTAAATCCCCTTACCTGGACTGTATGAGCAGACTGATCCCCTTTTTGTTTTAGCAGGCTACAGCCACTTGCGCGCGGTTGCGGGTTATTATGCGTCTAGGCTGATCTATTCCGCTTACGTATGTCAGGAGGCGGGAATTTCAAATAGCAATGTAACTAGAATTTCATGTGCAAATATCAAATTTTGCCGCTTTCTTTCTGCCACTCCTGGCATCTAAGAATTATGATGGCTAGAATGTTCAACTATAAGAATAGGTTGTTAGATTTACAGAGATGACGGAACTGCAAAAAGAAGTATACTTATTTGAAAACAACATTGATATTTTTACTGATTATGCAAACATTCTTCCAAAAATATGTTAGTCATTCTTCTCAACTCAAACAAATAGGTCGATGTCTGAAGAACGTTCATCAGATTCTTTATTTTTTTTCCTTCCCTGTTTCATTCTCAGAAATATGTCCATTTCCACAATCTATTTGAACAGATACATAAAATAAATATTTTTATTTCAACAAATTCTTTATGAACCACTGCTTGTCATGGTTGAATATGCTTAGGTTAAAGCAGTGTACATCATCCATTGGAGCAGTCGAACACACCCCTTCAAAGACAACTCTTCAGAGTATTTGGGATAAAAGGCTGTGAATGGGGTTCAATAGGCTTATCTCAAGTACTTACAGCCGATATATCTCCTGTTCCTTAACATCTTCTCTGCTCCCATACAGCGTCCTGATCTCACCCATCTCTTATCACCATTCTTTTCTTCTCAAAGGATATTTTCCCTTGTATAACCTGAACAAGTATTGTTGTCTGATTTTGCTACCTAAAGATATTTCTGTAAGTTTAGATACCCGAAACAAGTAAGCAATGCCTTGTGTCGTTAATATATCTTTATTATCTTGCTTTTCATTTACAATATTTTTGATCCTTTTTCCCTGGCTATTTGAGTATAACACATACCTTACCATTTCAGGATTTGAGAAAAAAAAACAATACCCTTATTTTCCACATTTGCTGTTTTGGACACCCGAATCAATGTACGCAGCGTACAATCGCCTGTTGGAAAAAAGATACCCTTTTTAGCGCGTTTTCCCTTGTTCACGCATCATATCCACCTTTGAATACAAGTGCCCCCCCACCCGGGCCGGCAACACCCCCAACACCAACAAATCCCCACAGCACACAACAACACACACACACCCTGTCTCTAAGTACCTAACTCTTCCCGATTCCTCCTCATCACACAACTTTTCCATCTTTTCCATTCCTCTAGCTTCTTTTCTCTTCTCGCATCTTCTATCTACATAACTAATCTCTTCCACTACTTGGGGGCATTCTTTTTCCATCTTTGTGCATCTCCATGGATCCATTCGCACATGTACTTTGCAAAGGGGTTAAAAAATACTGATTTATCAAGATGAAATAATTTTTCGTCTTCTTTCTTGTCACGAATATGCCCACATCGCTTTGACAATAGTTACAATTAGTTATAACACAGTTTTTTTGTTTCCATATTTGCTTTCAAATTTGTGGTTCAGTATAGCTAGCCTGTGATAGCTGAACCTTTAAAATATGGGGGAAGTCAGCTTCCAGTGCGATTTTACACTGTTAGCTAAATTGCACAATAAAATGGATCATATTTGTTCAATAACATTAATGAAATTGATAGTACAAATATATTCGCCATCTCACAGTCAAACTGTAATATTTTTAAGGATATGGAGTGTTGTAAATAAAATACCGAAACGTAAATATTTAAAGAACATTTGCATTATTTTGCCGCTGGAATCATTTTTATAATTGGTTATAAATTCAATAACTATAAGATCGTTATGTTGCTAATAAGATTTCAATAATAATGGCTTTGCTGGAGGGAAATGGCAATGTGTAATTGAAACCTAAAATATGTTTGAAAGATATGGAGCGTTATAAATTCTGAAGTACAAATATTAGAAAAACAATGTTTTATTATTTGCCCACTTAATCATATTCTATAGTTTTTAATCCTTCCAGGAATTCAATCATTATCATTCGGAAATCTATGTCATAGGATAAGCGAGTTGTCAGCAAAGACAATATTTAAGCAGATGATTTGTATTTGAAAGTAAATGTAATGTCAACATAGTATCATAATTTTAATGATGTTTGTTCAAATTGATTACGTTTGACTATTGTTGTAACTTTAGGCCCATGCATCGTTTCAACCAGCACTGGTCGATAGAGCAAATAAGGCATTGCCGCAAAACACAATAAAGACTGAAACAGAAATGTGATTGCATCTGTCCTTTAGTAAAAGGAAAGGTACTGCGAAATAGGATTGATAGGGCGTCAATCGGGTGGTAAATCGAAAGTAGTAATACAATAGGGAGTACTTAATAACAAAATTTTTAAAAATCCCATAAATATGTTTCTTTAAAGGAAAACGGAATATTAGCATGAGAAATAAGTGTAACAATTAAAAACCATTGATATGTTTTGTCTATATGGAAGCCGCCGAATCAATTCACAGTAATTTACTCCTATGCCTTTTGGACCCCTCTACATGCTATTACTGTAGAATGCCGAATGAAACCAAAGGAAGGGAAATTGCCCTTGCAATTGAGTTTTTACAATTTTTGCCATTTGCGATTGAAACATTCCGGGATTACGTTGAGGACATTATAAGGGGACGCCAATCCATTAGATTTCAAGGGGGGGGGGCTTAGGGATTTAAAAACAAGTTTCGTCGCAGCTGAAAACTATTTCTGCTCCACCACACACTGTGGAAAAAAATTAATGAATATCGTGGGGTAAAGTAAAAGAAAAAATGCCACTATTTAGCTAAAAACTATTTGAATGTTCTATTGTTGCGAATTATAAACTTCAATATAGTTAAAATAATTTATAATTGCACCAAAAAAATTGCGTTATCTTTGCACGACAAAAGGGACATTTTCAAATTTCCTTTTGAGGGGGCTCAGGTGCGAACACCCCCTCAGAATCCCCCATGTGGCTTTGCTTTGTGGTAGACTAGCCGAACCATGAAATCCCATGCACTGGTGAGGTGTTTTGGTGCAGTACAGCCCGTAGCCAGGAATTTAGGCGGGGGAGTGCGATTTGCAGAAGCGGACCTTTTGCGTACCAAATAAATTTCGGGTCGCTACGCTCGCCGGTTTTGACCCAAATTTTTCACCGTCGTCACCAAATTCATGAGAAGCGGGGGGGGGGGGGGGGCGGGGGGGGGGGGCGGGGGAAGGGTGGGGGGGAGGAAGGGGGAGGGGTGGTGTAGAGATGGGACGTGTGTGAGAGAAGAGAAGAAAAAAAAATCGTTTCCGCAGGGATATGAGAGAAAACAACAGTATAGAACAAACGACAATCGTAATGCGATGGTTAACAGCTGCTTTAGTCTTTTCCTATACCATGCACCACAACCCTTAAGACAAACATTTTTAATTTACAACACGGAACTTAAACATGGCAAGCGGACCTTCAAACATCATAAAGCGGACCTTTTTGTCCATTTTTGGGGGGGTTGCGTAGCACCCCCCGCCACCCCCTGGCTAAGGCCCTGGTGCAGTACCTTTAAAGTGGAGAACTCTGAAGTTGCCTTTATGTTACTAGCAGGTACACAATTGTTGCCACCCCAGACAGTGGCGTAGCCAGAGGGATGAGGGGGGCAGCTCCCCCCTGTGGGGGAATCGTGCCCCTCTTTCCCCTGAAAATTATTGATTTTCATAGGTCCATATACTATATAATAACAAATTGAATATATGCTTGCCCACACCCCCGAAAATATATGTGCCCCCTTTGCCCTCCTGAAAAAGCTGGCTACGCCACTGCACCCATCGTGTAAAACATCAATCAAAACCTTCCACACATGAGCAGATCTTGATTGTTTTAGCTCTTTGTGTCAAGATTAATTGTGCTTCGAAACGACGCCAACCCTGAAATGGCATAAGCTTTTAAGAGGCTCTGTAAAACTGTCAACAATGCCAATTATTTGCAAACCAAAACAGGCCAACAAACGATTGTGCAGGGGATGGCGGGGAGGTGTCAAATGTCAAATACAAGACTATAACAAGAGTGAAAAAAATAGCCAGATTGAAGAATTGAAAAAAAAAAACATGGCAGGACCCCAACTCGAAAAAAAATTGTCAGGGACGTTATGACGTGGTGGGTAGATGATTTTTGTTGGCCATACGAGGGTTATGGCTGTGTTGTAACATTATTTTATTGAAACTTATGATAATTAACGTCTGGGTTTATTTCACATTTGCTTAAAAACACAGTTTTTTTGTGCTCAAACCTTATTATCCTGTAAAGACCTCCCCGTGTTAACATAGAGAGAAGTCTTATGCTTGTTTCCTTGTTTTATTATTGGATCATAATGAGAATCAATTTCGAAGTTTGGGCAAGGCGGCCTTGCGGCTTGAAGGCGGCTTGAAGCTGTTTTTGTAAACATTTGGCTTAGTAAAAGCTATTAGATAAATATGTTTGTTTCGTAAAATATGTTTAACCGGATCAGGCCGTACGCAGGAGGATTTATTTTGGGGTGCTGGGGGGGGGGGTGGGGGAATGGGGGGTTATAAAAAGTGGACCTTTTTGGGTTAGATGAAAAGTGGATACCCTAACCCCCGTTAGTTAAAATGTTCCTTTTTGGACTTTTTAAACATTCCCATCACCAAAAAGTGGAATTTCTTGTCAAAACTCTCTGAATTTTAGACCTTTATCAAAAAAAATCAGAATAAAGGTGGATCTTTCCCCTTTTGTGTAATTTTGGGAAGGGGTGGACTGCAAATTATTCATATGGAATGGAAAAAATGCGTTTCTGGGGAGTATGGCCCCCCGCATGAGCTCCCCTTATCCTACTTAACATGTTTAAAAAAATTATGTTTAAATGACGGACAGACGGCGAGGGTCTCTATGCTTGTCTCCAGCAGACGGTCGTCACAACCGGAACCTGTTGTTGAATGACATGACATAAATCAGTGTTTGCACACTCACTTTGTTGAAATAGGATGGCTGTGGCCTCAAATATAAAATGGCTTCCTGCACAGAGTTACCTTCGGGAAATTTTCTTGAAGATACCTAGATGAAAATGCCAATCTCAGACAGGTCTAAATCATTTCTCAACACCTTGTCTTACAGAAAAACATAACAGCTTCATATTACTAAATGCCAACTTTGCTCATATCAACCAACCGTCTTCAACAACATGCTCACATCTACATTGTTTGCACTCAGATGTCGGGATATACAGGGTGAGTCAGAAAGGAAACCCAAACGACGCACCTATATTGTAAAACATTGTGCAGCATCTTTATTAAGGAATGATGTAAAGGTGTCATTAATACAATTAAAAAACGATCCAATTCCCTTGTGTACTTAAAACGTTATGTACTGTTGAACACAGGGAGCATTTGTACACTTTGTCCACGGCATCCCCGGAACGGCACTTTAAAGGTATGAACAGCTGTCCAGATTTGATTTCGTTTCATTGTCCAGTCTGAACCAAGATGTTTTCCACTTACGGAGAAGGATTGGCTTGCAACGTCATCAGACGTATGTAGTATTTTCATGATGGAACACCGCTCATCGTTCCGTCATTGTGATAAATCGTCTGCCATAACTTTTTTCAGCAATCGAGTAGTCGGAATTGGTCACAGAGTTAAATTGCTTGCAAGGTGACCAGACCTTACTCCATTGGACTTCTTTGGGGGGGGGGGGCACACATTAAAGAAATGGTCTATGTGACAGGCCCACCAGTAACTATTCAAGAGCTTCAAAACCGAATTACTGCATTTCCTAGGAATAAACAAACAAGAATGGTTACGCGAGCAGTGCCGTTTATCGTTTATGAGAGGCAGAACTTGTGTTCATCTTCATAGTGATAAAATAGAAAGCAGGGCCCAGACGTCTGAAGACAACAGAGTACAAGACAACTGTAACAATAATAATAAGAACCATTTACAAGAGTATTAATGTGGCCAATTTCGACAAGTCGATTGCCGAAAAGTTCTTGTAGACGATTTCTGACAATAACGGGACGATGAGGCAGTGTACCATCTTGAAAAAACATATACGTCTGATGACTCCATCATGTGCTAATCCAAACCTTCTCCTTATCCGGTAAACAACGTCTTGCTTGAGAATGGAACAATGAAATCAAATGAAATCTGCACGGCTGTTCGTATCGTTAAGAAGTCGTGTCTGGGATGCTGTGGAGCGAGAGTAAAATGCGCTCTGTGTTCAACAGCCCAAAACCTTTTAGGCACATACAGGAATTTGATCATCTTTTCTTAAATGAGGTTTATTAATACTTTGCATCATTGCTTAATAAAGATGCTGCACTCCACGCTTTTTACACTATAGTGGCGTATTTTGGGTTTCCTTTTTTATAGAGCTGTTCAAGCTCAATATGTATCCATGCTTGTGTTGATATTTTTAGAAACGAATATCTTAAATCCAATCATTTCTTCCAAACTAATATATTGCGAATTAAAATGAATAAGTATCATACAAAAACATGAAAGGACACCTTTTAATTCCTGGATATATATTATTAAGCGATTGTTATTTTTGCTCGTACTTTATAAGATGACCTGACTAATTATGAACGCGGTTAAAATTTACGGCAATGCCTATTACTTTCAGCGGCAGTTGCTGCATAAAAACCGGTAACATCGCTGTTTAAAATCTGTAAAAAGCATACACTTCTGAGAAATGATTTTTCGGCTCCATAATATATGTTGTTATATGTTGTTAATGGCATTAATTACAGGTAAATTACACTACCATAATTAGCAGCTGCACGCTGCATGGCTTCCTTTTCCTTTCAATCTTACCTTCATTCTACCTCTCCCAGCTGTATGTACAGGTGGCAACTCCATCAGCCTGCCTGTCCATAATCGCCTCTCTGCTTACAGCTCAACCCCCGCCTCCTCGTGTGTGCCAGCTGGATATCTCAGGCTTTGCGGCCAGAGAAACTGATGGGGGCTCCGAGTAGGGAAGGACACCCGAATCAAACCACAAGGAGGTAGTAAAGGGGCTGGTAGCCAACCTCCTTCCTTGGTACTCTAGTAGCTCATGGTGGTTTTGTATGCATTATATGTCCAGAGCTAAACTCTTCAGGAATCCACTAATTGAAGGTCCATGAACAATATTTGGTTGGTAACATAATTCCCACTAACGCCGAAAATGCTGAAATGGCCACGCCCCTTTTTGGGGGTCACGCCCCTTTTGAACGAAGTACTACTGACTGTATCTACAGAACCGTTGGACCTAGAAGGTTGTGAGACCACTCAAAATGTGCGGAATGGCCACATTATAGGGGGTCAGTAATACATTTTTATATCCAAAAGTCAAAGGTTTTAAGATAATTGTCAAAAACTGATTTCATCATATCGGGCACTATACATGCCAAAACAGGAATGGAGTTCACCATAGACCTTGGATTTTGCTCTAACTCTCCTCAGGGATAATTGTTAGGGTAACTAAGGGTAGGTCACAAACAGAAAATTCATATTCCTTTCCATTCTCAAACAGCAGCCCGTCAAAATTTTGTGACCTTGAACAAAATTGGGTAATATAGGTGAAAACCGTGCATTTTTAAGTGCCGTTATAACAGTGTATTTGCTCCAAAACTCAACCAGTTATAGCTAGTTATGACGTTTGTATTGCACAGAACTACTGACCATTTGGATCTCAACTGGATATAATCAGCATTTTAATGTTACTCCTTTCGTTTTCATGGGGGGGTGTCACAAATGGCCCCGTCGTAAAGTGGAAATATATTTTTATCCATTTTATAGGGACCTAATAGCAGAGTTAAATGCTGCTGAAGGGTCTTTAAATGATCTAAAAGCATTAAGTACATGCCTGTGACCATGAAACAGTCAAAATATCAAAGATTTCCATGCCCCCAAAAGTTGCCCCCCCCCGGTGGCGTGGTCCGCATGAAAAATCGCTAAAATTAACATAACTGAAAACTGAGACGACGAGCCATGTAC
>JAMKCH010078946.1:0-22022 GCA_023653785.1 Ophioderma brevispina | reverse complement strand
AACACAACGTGGTGTTTATAAGAGAGCGATTATCATGTACAGGGAAGTCATTCACTTTTGAAGGACGTATCCAGAAGTAGTCGGAAATCAGGTTGGAACAGAGAGATAATGTAAACAGAGCCATACCAAGGATCCCCAAAACATTTAAGGGGTTTTATAGTGGGTAATGTAGAACCCCCTAAACAGTTTTGCCTAAAATTGTTCCGCTAGGCAACAAATTTTTAAGGACTTAAGTGGATATCATTAAACAAGTATATGAAGAGAAACTACAATGTAGGAAACAATAATTACAATAGATTCAAAATGATAACACTGGAAAGTAGAAAACATGGTCTATACATACCTAAAAAAGTTGAGATTTTATGTCATTTGAACTGTTAGCCTTTGTAATCCATTTGTACTATAAATCTATTGCTGCAAATTTCAGTCACATCTGTAAGAAATATGCAATTTTGTCTGTAAACATACAGAAATGACAGCACAGTGGCTTATGGGACCATAGAAAAAAAAACAAGCAATTGCTCATACCACAAATAAAACCACACGATCGGGATCAACTCAAATTTTTGAATTGACCATTTTCACATCATATTTAGGGAACCATGAATTGCCTGGAATAATGAAATGCAAAGCTCATTCGCATATTTTCCACAAAAATGATCCACTGAAAGTGAATGAGGAGATTTTTTTTTAGGATACAAATTTCTTTCAAATTGCCCTGGATTGATTGTAGACCACTACCAAGAATGTTTGAAGGTCTATTGGACAAACAAGTACAAAAAGAAAATAGCCCAAACCTGTTTTGAACTTGCCTGACTATTGTAATTGTCCCCATTAGAACACCGTGCTTTGAATTCCTGTCGTGCACGACAGAGTAACTAAATATTATTATTACATAACGACGGCGTATCGGCTTATTCCACTTCAGGTGTGATCTAAAAAATTTGGAAAGCATATTCCAAATATGCAAAAAAACACGAGTTCGAAAAGTGGGGGCGCCTTCTCTGGAATCTATGTCTCTTAAAGGCCAACTTTAATCAGTGACTGTTGGGTATACCTCTAAAATTATAACTCCTGAAATGTACAAAAATGCAGTTTTAAGGTCCCATAGGCAAGATCAATAATAGCATCATCCCAGAAACTGCAGATTTTACTGAAATGGTCAAATTTTTGGTATCTCAAGAAAGCTCTATTTTCTTCATTTGGCCTTGTGAAATCTTAGGGAAAAAGGATGTGGGTGGAAGTTATGAGCGAAAATGTGCCCATTTTGGTCGACCAATATTCAATTTTACAGGTACTCGATTGGGCTTACAAAATCACTGTTTTTAATAACTTACACAAAAAATGGATGAACTATCAGGTGCAAAACTTTACAAATGGGGTGGGTGGGGTAATTAACAAGCAAACTGTTCATTTTAATTGAAATTGTAATATTCTGTTGATATGATTGTAACACTAGCAATTTTTGCGAAAGAAATTTACTAATTGTGTTGCAAGATTTGCGTGCGGGGGCGAAACAAAAAGTTGAGCAAGTGAGTCTATACATTTCCCATCAAGTTGACGTGGGGAAACAAACTTGCGGTTTTGCTGGTAGATGCAATAATGCAGGTTGCAAGCCTATTCAATTACGGTGCTAATATTTATGGTTAACCCTTAAAATGGCAGTTTTTGTTTCTATCTTGGAATGAAATGGAGTGAGGGTTAAAGATCAGGGACAACAATGAGGAAAATATGGGCCTTGCATCTGATATCAAAATGATACTACCCGGTGGTAAATAAGGGGGGTCACAAAGATGATCGGAACACGCACCTTTAAACAGCACTGACTCACTATAACACAGTGGCATATGGAGAAAAATGGAAATTTAGAGCAAATTCATTTCACATTTATTCTCACAAGGAAATACAACCATATCACCACTAAAGTGCTAACTAAAATCACCAAATAAGCAAATTTTCAACATTTGGTGACCATATGTGATGCCGAATCAAACAAAATGAGGTCTGAAGTCAGTTCAGATCAATTTTCACTTTTCCATGTAACTGTCCCATGCACTATTAAAAGTTACATTGTGCTGAAATCCCCAGTGAAATTGACCAATTACTTCCAAAAGATATGACCGTGAAGGGTGGCAAAACAATTAGGAAACCCAAAAAAGACATTTTCTCCTTGTTGCCGATACTCAAAATCAATATTGGCGACTTCCGACTCATTTGCTTGATCACATCCACCATATATTTTTTTTGTTTCGAATCAACGAACTTGCAGCAGCATTGTCAGTCCGCCCGCCAGCAAAGATGTTCTATATAGTCATACGGCTAGTAGTGGTTCAAATCGATGGGATGAGTGAGGAGTGCGGGGGACACACAGATGTTTGATTAGATTAGGATTTTGGAGGTTGCCATAGGCCAAGTATCTGGCATATCAAAAGACTAAGGAAGAGGGTTGGACCCCCACTTCCTCCTGTTTAAAAATTGGGCAGCGGGGCGACAACGCGAGAGCTCCAGATTTTACAGGCAACAGCGGCGACAGCGGCAACAGCGTGAAGGATTGTTGTTCGGGCCATTTTGATTCATTTTTATCAGCGGACTAAGGAAGGGGTTTGACCCTCCCCACCTTACCTGTTTAGACATGTCCAGCGGGCTAACAGCGCGAAATATGACCTTTTAAAAAAAGTTGGATGCAGCGACAGCTGCGAAATTGGGACTTTTAAAAAAAGTTGGATGCGGGCGACAGCGCGAAGCTCCAGATATTATAGGCAACAGCGGCGACAGCGGCAATAGCGCCTAATGGATGGTGTTCTAGTCCATTGGAGCATTGTATCAAAAGACCTAAGGAAGTGGGTTTGGGCCCCACCCCCTTTTTTCTTCTTTTATCAGAAGACTAAGGACAGGGTTGAACCCCTCCACCTCTACATGTTTAGAAAATTGGACAGCGGCGACAGCGCGAAGTTCAACATTTATGAAAAGTTGGCAGCGGCAACAGCGCGAAAAGGACCTTTTTAAAAAAAAAGCGGATGCGGCGACAGCGAGAAATTTGAACTTTTAAAAAGGTGGATGCGGGGCACCAGCGCGAAGCTCCAGATTTTATAGGCAACAGCGGGGCGGGACAGCGGCAACAGCGTACAGATTGTTGTTTGAGCCCATTGAGTCATTTGTATCAAAAACTAAGGAAGGGGGTTGGAGCCCCCCCCCCCCACTCCACTCCTGTTTAAATGGGCAGCGACGACAGCGAGAAGCTCCAGAATTTTACAGGCAACAGCGGCTGAAAGCGGCAACAGCGAGCATGAAACAGTGTTGATTCATTTTGATCAGAGACTAAGGAAGGGAGGTTTCACCCTACCTCTACCTGTTTAAAAAAGTCGGGTGCGTCATCAGCGCGAAGCTTCACTATTGCAGGCAACAGCGGCGGACAGCGGCAACAGCGAGAATGATTGTTCTTGATTCATTTTAGCAGAGGAGTAAGGCAGGGGTTTGAACCCTCCCACCTACCTGTTAGAAATTGTCCAGCGGGCGGAAGCGCGAAATATGACCTTTTAAAAAAAGTGGATGCAGCGACAGCGCGAAATTTGACCCTTTTAAAATAAAAAGGTGGGAGTCTGCGGCGGCGACAGCGGCGAAGCTCCAGATTCTATAGGCAACAGCGGCGGACAGCGGCAAAACAGCGCTATGATTGTTGTTCTAGTCATTGAGTCATTTGTATCAAAGACTAGGAAGGGGGTTTGGAGCCCCACCCCCTTTTCTTCTTTTATCAGAAGACTACGGAAGGGGTTTTGAAGCCCTCCCCACCTCTACATGTTTAGAAAAATGGACCAGCGGCGTCAGCGCGAAGTTCAACCTTTATGAAAAGTTGGCAGCGGCAACAGCGGAGGCGAAATAGGACCTTGTTAAAAAGTCGGATGCGGCGACAGCGCGAAATTTGACTTTTAAAAAGTTGGATGCCGCGACAGCGCGAAGCTCCGATTGTATAGGGCCAAACAGCGGCTGGACAGCGGCAACAGGCTAATGATGTGTTCTAGCCCATTGAGTCAGTTGTATCAAAAGACTAAGGGAAGGGGGTTGGGCGGCACCCCCACCTCCTCCTGTTTAACTGGGCAGCGACGATCCAGCGCGGAAGCTCCAGATTTTCAGGCAACAGCGGCCGACAGCGGCTAACAGCGAGAATGAGAATGATACCGTGTGAGTCATTTTAGCAGAGGACTTAGGAAGGGGTTTCCCCCTACCTCTAACCTGTTTAAAAAGTCGGGGGGAGTCATCAGCGCGAAGCTTCACTATTGCAGGCAACAGCGGCGCCAGCGGCCAACAGCGAGAAGATTGTGGTTGATTACATGTTATCAAAGCACTAAGAAAGGGGTTTCTCCCCTACCTCTACTGTTTTAAAAAGTCGGATGCGTCATCAGCGCGAAGGTTCACTTTTTGCAGGGCAACAGGGCGACCAGCGGCAACAGCGCGAATGGTAGTAGTTCTAAAACACGGGTCATTTGCTCAGAGGACTAAAAAATGGGTTGGACCACTTTCACCCAACCTTTTGTTTAAAAGATTGGGCACGAGGACGCGCGAACTTTATGAAAAGTTGACTGCGTCGGACGGCGTGAGTTGGACCATAAAGAAGTGGGATGCGTGTGGTGAGGACAGAGCGAAGCTCAGTTTTACAGGGAAACAAGTGGCGACACGCGGCGCAACAGCGCGGAGTGCTAGCCCCACTGGTACAGTGTAGGGTAGGGACTAATTGAGGTATTATCCGTTCGATTATAAGGAATGGTAAAAAACTTGAAGTTTTAAACGTTCAGAAACCAAAAAGGGTATATCCCCAACTGTACGCAATAAATCATTAAGGCAGCGTTTGTTATAACCATATGAGTATTTCACAAAAGCGCATATGCTTTATTCCCTTCAAGGTGTATTTTGGGGCTAAAATCACGATATTTCATCTGGGGATAAAGGGGATGGCAGATTTTAAAGTATATACAGTTTTGATAGAATCTTGATAGAATGGACTTCATTCCCAAACCCCATCTATTAAGTGGGACTCGGCAAATGAATCTTGGCAGAACGACCCATACAAGTTCACCCTTGTTTAGAAAATATGCCTCATTGTTTAAAAACAGGTCAATATCTACAGTTTAGCATTACATATGGTTTACATTAAGAAGGAATATTTAAAGAACGACCCATTCTTCACCCTTTGGTTACAAGTTTTTGAAAGAATGACTCACCTTCAGAAAAAAGTTGAGGGGCAGGTCATGGACCTCATAATACCTTGACCTTGTAAATATTTTATTTTGCAGGTTACAAGAACGATTCAACTTCACCTGCTTGTTTTGGAAACACATGTAAGAATGATTGGCAGCGGCGACAGCGCGAAATTAAAAAAAGTCGGATGCGCGACAGCCACTGACGGAGCTCAGCTTGTAGGGCTAAACCTGAGAAGGGTCATAAAGTGAAGTGCTTGATGGTTCTAAAGAGGAAGGGTAATAATTGCAGTTGCGATGCTGGAGTATATTTATAGGTAAGAAATTTTAATTGCGGGGTTGAGCACGATTCAAATGCTGGATGGGGTGTTAAAGAGTGGTTGTAGAAGCATGTTTAATGGAGTGTTAAAGAAACGCTTCAACTCAACCCTAGCTTGTTTTGGACACAGTTAAGAATGAGCAACTTAGAGGAACAAGAAATTAAATATTTTATTTTCTAAAGGCTGTAATAATGGAGTTTTTTTTGTAAGGATCATAGTTGAGTATTTGTTTTCTAAAGAACGATTCCAAATTTTCTTTTAACGTTAGAATGATTCAATTAGATAGGATCATTAAAATTAATCTTGGTTTTACTTTCACCTTGTTGCGTTTATCAGTCTGGTTATGCTCAGGTGCGATGCCAGTAGTTCAATTATGTTAGAAACATTTTAATTGCGGTCGTTAAAGATACGAATCAACTGCACCCTTGCTTGAGTTTAGAACAGACATGCTCAATGTTAAAACGGGTGTAATATTTGCCTTTTGATTTACATAGATTATATTAAGAAGGATTATTTTAAGAACGGATCAATCTTCACCAGTGATAAAACATTTTGTAAAGCAGGTTTAAAGAAACGATTCAACTTCACCATCTTCACCCTTGTTTAAAAAAACATGTTCAATGTTACAAAACGTGTTTCATATCCTGTACAGTGGGTGATTATATAAGGTTTAATTAAGAAGGATATCTTTAAAGAACGACCATCTTCGCCCTTATAAAACAGTTTATTTACGGGTTTTATAGACTTGACCCCTGCTTGTTTTGGAAACCCGTTAAGAATGATTCACGGATCATTGAATTGAATCTTTGAGGAACGACCCATCTTCACCTTGTTTAGAAAACATGCCTCAATGTTACAAAAAACTGTCAATATCTACAGTTTGTGATTACATACGGTTTATATTGAGAAGGATAACTTTAAAGAACGAACCCATCTTCAACCTTGTAAACATTTTATGTGCGGGGTAATAGAAACGATTCAACTTCACGAGATCTTTTACATTTCGCCAATTAGCCTCCGTTTCTCCCTATCATGCTCCGCCTTCTAATGATGTGCTATTATTGGATTTTCGGGCCTGCGTGGTATGGAAACACGTTAAGAAGGATTCTACTTAGATGGATCCTTAAATTGAATCTTTGTGTGACCTCACCTTTGTGTGTTATTCATGATGAGGATTGTTTTCTAAAGAAGGGTTCAAATTATCTAAATTTTGACTAGAAAACCTGTGGTAACTTTGTTGCTAAAGGAGGATAATAATGGCGAGTTCACGAGGCGAGGTAGGGTGTAAACAAATTATGTTTAGAAAATATTTGATTGCGGGTTTAAAGAACGATTCAACTGCGGATGCGAGTAAATTATGTTTTAGAAAACATTTTATTGGGGTATGTAGAGACGATTCAACTTCACCATTGCTGTCTCTTAGAAACATGTTCGGAAGATTCAACTTAGAAGGATTATTAAATTGAATTTTAGTTTCCAAATATTTAAATTTTGACTAGAAAGAAAACTGATTTGTCAGAAGAGCGGAGAAACACGTTAATTGCGCTTACAAAACATGTTAATGTAGGAAATTGTGTTTACAGAACGACCACCTTTGGGGTATGGGTGCTTGGTATTTTCAGAAAACATGTCAATTGTGATGCGAGTAAACTCTGTTAGAAAACATGTTCATTGCGGACATTTTGATTGAGGATTAAGAAGCATTCAACTGCATCCTGCTTGTTTGGAAACGTTGAGTGGTTCGACCTTAGATGGATCATTAAATTGAATATTTGTTTTCTACGGAAGGATGCAATGGAGTTTTGTAAGGAACATAATTGCGATGCGGATGGTAAATTATGTTTTAGAAAACATTTCATTGCGGGTTAATCGGACATTTTAATTTGCGGATTAAAGAACGATTCAACTTCAACCATGGCTGTTTTGGAAACAGGTTCAATTAATAGTGGTTCTACTTAGAAGGGATCATTTAAATGATCTTTTTTTCTATCAGGACATAATGGCGTATTTGTTGTCAAGGATCATATATTTGAGTATTGTTTTCTAAAGAACCACTTGCCAGAAAACCTTAGTCTTATCAAGAAGAGTGTAGAAACATGTTAATGAGTTTACAAAAATATTAAATGTTAAGAGTTTGTGTGTTTTAACCTTTGGAACCTGGCGCGGCCAGTTTTGGATCATTTAATTGTAACACATAATTCAGTGGCTAGAGGGGGCCTGCCAAATGCTTGCAGGTGATTTGGAACGCATCTATAACACCCAGGCCTATATGGGTTGTTTCGACTCATTTAAATGCATTTTCCATGCTAAGTCTGAATCTAGTACCGGGAAAATAAAGCATTTTTACATTTACAGAGCAAAAATTGTAATTTTGACGGCCCACTTGAGTCGCCGTTAGTTCTCCAAGGGATAAAAACGACGCAGCTTTCACAATGTTGGTTTTTAGAAAACATTTGTCAATTGCGAGCGGAGTAGAAAAACTTTTCAATGCGGACATTTTAATTGCGGGTTAAAGAACGATTGAACGGCACCATTGCTTGTTTTAAGCCTCGTCCCCAGTGAACCCCAGATTTTACCGGAAGTATCACATTTGTCACAATGTTGCCATCCAGGAAACTATTTTTCCCAGGAAAAATCTGGGAGGCTAAAAGGCTGTTTAGTTGGAAAGTTATGAGTGAAAATATACTAAAAATCGGGCCCATCTTCACCCCTTTGTGTGTTGAGAAACTATGTATTTAGAAAACATGTAATGTAAGAGTAGTTTGTGTTCGTCAATTTGCGTAAGAAGGATAAACTGATTAGAATTATTATTTTAGAACAAATGCAAATGATAAGTGTGGTGTTCGTTTGGTTAAAAATACAATGATAAAATAGATTAAGAGTATGTTTTATTATTAAGTATGGTCGTTTTTAGTGCTGTTTAAAAATATCAAAAACAGTCATTTGTTCAGATAAATAAATGTTAAATACGGCGATTCGGGAATGTTTGGAAAAACATTTTTATTTGTGGGAAAACAATTGTGGATATGTAAATTAGCAATGAACTCATTTTCACCCTTGTTTCCAGTACCGAAGTTTATAGATGCGACAAACACAGGAAATCGGGGGCTTGGGTTTAAACTTGAAAATAATCCTACTGTGATTAATGGTGCCGAAACTTGCTTTTGCGTGATGAACTGAAAAAGGACTTTAAAAAATTGACTATAGAAAATCTCGCAAGGTCATATTTTACTCCGGACCCGTGTTATACCAAAAATACGATTACTAGTATTAAAAAGCAAAAAATGCCCCGTATTAAAATAGCTATTTAGCTTGGGGCTCGGCCGGCTGTCGCCGTGCATGAGTAAACCCACATATTCGCATCCGAAAGCTGTGTTTGTATCAATTCAGCTTGGCAGCAAGGATGAGCAAACATCTGCAGTCTTTCGCTTGTCGCCGGTGTCGCCGCTGCAGAGGCAACAGCCACAGCTTCACACTCGGTAAGAGAAAGAAAAAAAACGCGATGTCATACTGACGTCATGCAAAGGTAACAAAAATCCCAAACTTTATTTTTTTTAATTAAAAAAAACTGGGGAAAAAGACAAAATCACGAAATAGTACAATCAAGCTCAATCTAAATTAAAAACTCATGGGTTAAAACAAAAAAATAACTTAATTGTAAAAAAACAAAACGGGGAACAGGGAAAATGCCATAATTAACCAAAATCGTCTAAATCAATTTAAATGTTACTATTTGGCCCATGTGAAAGCAGCACAACTAAAAGGGAAAAAAAACGTGCAACTCAAAGTTCTGGGGTGTCGCCGTTGTCGCTGTTGCACGTGTAAAACATAGTTCACACTCGACGGTATTCTCCATAACAAAATCTCAACTTTTTATAATAAAAACAAAGGAAAAGGCCAAACGATAGCCAAAATTACAAAGCTAGCTCAAAATTGTAACAAACCCAACTTATTGAAAAAAAACAACGAGAAAAGGACAAACGAGGAAAAGACCACAAATCGTAAATCAACATTACTTTAAAATTTAAATATTCCCTAGCTTCAGGGGCCCCAATTGATAAGTAAGCCCAGAAAAAATGTAAACTCCTGAAGTTCTTGGGGTATTGCCGCTGTCGCCGCTGTCGCCGTTGCACGTGTAAAAACAATAGCTAGCTTCTACAATCGATACGGGAAAATGCAAAATTGTAACAAATCTAGCTAAAAATGGAACAAAACCCAACTTATTGAAAAAACAACGAGAAAAGACCAAAAGCGTAAAACTCAACTCTACTTAAAATGTAACTATTTCCCTAGCTTCAGGGGCCCCTTGAAAGTAAGAACAAGAAAAATGTAAAATCCATGAAGTTCTGGGGTGTGCCGCTGTCGCCGCCTTGTCGCCGTTTGCCCGTGTGTAAAAACCAGAGCTAGCTTCACACGCGACTGGTGTATACGCCATAACCATAATCCCAAACTTTATTTTTTAAAGAAACAAAATAGTCCAAATGTGGTAAAAATTCAAGCTCAAAATAGACAAAGCAAGCTCATCTAAATTAAAACTAGAACGTTCATGGTTTAAAAACCTAAACTCCCACTTATTTAAAAACAACGGAAAGGGCCAAAATTAGCCAAAAAATATAGGGACGAAAAAGGTCAAAAATAGCCAAATTAGAGGAAATCACCTTTAAAAATAGAACAAATCAAGCTAGATAATAGAACAAATCAAAGCTCAGTCTAAATTAAACGCGAACATTCTGGTTTTTTTTAAAACAATTATTTTTATTTTGAGGGGGAAAAAAAAGGGGAAATGCACCAAATAATCGTAAAAAAAACAACTAAATTTAAACTCAAAGGTTCATAGTTTTCTTATAATGTTATATTTAAATTGAAAAAAAATAAAACTATAGGTTTCTTATTCAACAACGGTTACAACCCAGGAGGTAGGCCATACAGCTTCGCGCTGTGTCGGCAGTTTGACGGGGGTTTTTAAACAGGTTTGGCTTCGCGCTGTCGCGTGGCCTGGGTTAAAAAGGTTGTTGGCTTCCGCGGAGGAAAATGGTGGTAGGGTAGGGTATTCTAAAGTTTAGCCGCAAACCTGATTTGCAATAGGTTGCCAAACGCTATTGTGAGTTAACATAGGATTACTTTTGGGATGACATGTTGCAATCAAACTGTTTTTGGTCAGTTAGGACAGAAAAAAAAGACCTGGACACTTCTTTTAACACATGAATGTGGGGCGGTATTTTAGCGCCGGACTATGCTGAATTTCCCTACGTGTACACACACCAGTGGTGCAAACCCCAAAATCGGGGCCTAATACCCCATGGATTAGGGGACATGAGTAAATTTCATACGAAATTGAAAACTGTCTGCGGAAAAAAGGATATGCAGTGGTAACTGATAAGAGGACCCTTTGATGATGGGTTATCAAGCCCGTATTGGCTCATAATGAATCAGGCAAGCACTAAGTACTTACGGTTTAAAGCATAAATTTTCATGGATATAATATTACAAATTATGATCAACAATGAACTGATGGTTTTGAACTTTTAAAAAGCAACACAAATACACACCAATTGTGGAGGGACCCATTAATCTATGTGAATCTGCAAAATTAACTTGTAAAATTAATTTTCCCATTCTAGACTATGGCTAATCTCAAAAAATTCCGCGGTTAGAGGATGTTCTCCAACATGTCATTGAACATATTCCTTTAAAGTGTTATTGCATGATGTTATTGCGAAATCACCGGTACAGCATTCAGAAAGTATTTCTCTTGCTGTTGAAAAGTCAGAGTACATTTCAACATGGCAGCCCGTCCACAAAAGGTCAGTGCAAAGTGGAGCATTTCAAAGATGAATTTCTAACTTGTTCTCTCGCAAGGGCTTTTGGATGAGAAAGAGGGTGCCTCCTAAGTATCTACACTGTCTTCATACCTTTTGCAAGCAAGTTTGAGTCAACATGTGGTGATGTTGATTAAAAGCACATTAGTGTCCAAACTGCAGGAACAGTATTACTTTGACCGACAAAAGGAAAACATCAGCCAAATACCAATAATTTCATGGTAGAAAACTTGAAGGAATACCGATCAATCTGGACTCTAAAGGTTGGTTCAAAGGAAGGGCAGTCTGAGATGGCATACTTGTAAGAAAAGAAAGAAGCCATCAAGTTCTGCCATGTTGTGGTTCAGTTCAATGTCAAGTTGTGCTGAGGCTCATTCAATGTTTTCACCAAATTTGCAATTCACACTGTAACTACTGTGGAACAACTACAAGAGGAGAAAATTAACCCGGTGCTTGAAAACGAAAAGAACCATGGCAGCAAACACCCGACTCCGATTCTAATCTCTGTTTTGTGCCAAAGAAAGGTTTGTAAATCCCTGTGTGACCTCATGTGATCTTCTTGAAACACACTGAGGCAAAAGGGCACAAGCTGCAAGACTTGAATACTGTGCTTAAAGATCAAGCTTGCGAGGAATTGAAACAATGCTGATTGTAAACCAAACAAATTTGAACAGACAAAGCCCAAGACGTAGAAGCAAGAGTGTCCAGATTCAACGAGTCATATGAAAAAAGGTTTCTCGATAAAATTCAAGAACTGAAAAAGAAGGGGCACAGGGAACTAGACGAAAGTTCACCCGAATGAAGCATAACAATTTGAAGATGCTCAAAAAAGCTGCCACAGAGGAACTCCAGCAAAGTGTTGCCCATCAAACAGACCTTCTAAATGAAATCGAATAAAAAAGCAGAGAGTCTGGGGCTACAGTAAGAGTGTTTGTGGACTTCGCTGAGCGAGTGTGCAGCTAAGTAGCCCATCTCAGTTTGCAATTTACACCGATGTCATCAAACAAACTCAGCAAGTCGTTCAAAAACTGCAATAGTGCCGCGCCCCACCAGAGAGTGACCAAAGGATTTCCGACCAATTGCAGTAGCCTTTGGAAAAACTCACTGAAAACACTTAAAAGCAGTATTTAATAGAGGCTTAGGATCTTCAAAACCAAACATACAGGAACTCTGCGCCCAAGAAAGAAAATCAAAGTTTATCTAGATAAACTCGGATTGCAATGGAATACTAACAATTTTCAATTAATAGGTTGTTATTGATCTAGGATGCTTATGGCGATTATCAGCGCGTTACACCTCATTCAAGATATTACAGGATGGAAGTTAATGAAGGAAGAAGCAAAACAAACTGCCAAAGAAAACAAAACATCAATGTAGCAATCGCATTTTGATGACAAAAACTGAGAAAGTACTGGATCAAAATTATATTGACTGGAAAAAACACCAGCGTTCGGACACATGTGCAAGAGGACTGATGGACCAGCACGTGGGGTAGTGTAGAAGAAAAAAGGTTAAAGAAATGGGAAAAGAAGAAGCCAAAGCCAGTTTTCACAGTCTCTCCTAAAGTGTCAGGTAACAAACACCTCTCTGGTTTTAATAGAGGCCCAATAATCAATGTACAGGGAAGTCCATTCACTTTGAGTTCCAATTAGACAATGGTCCCAGAACTTGTTTGAAGTGGAAATTGTTGTTCTCTAGTAGAGTAGTCACGCATTGTGTGTTTTTTGGGCACAAGAGCAAGAGTAGGGTGAATGAAAAATGGATTAATTCACTCGACTAACAGTGCAGAGAGGATAGAGAGAGATCCAAAACATATTACATTACACACGTTGCACTACGTGTATTAAAAATGTAATTATGCAACAACTTTTGTGTGTATTGTGGCTGGAAAAAGCACCCAAAATTGGAAAATTGGGTGCTTTTTGGAAAATATCCCATTTGGTCTTTCTTTTGTGCTCAAACGTTTGAAAAAAATGGGAATGACCAACAACCTTTTTGAGAAGTTGTTAAGCTAACTCAATTTAACTTTCTCAAATATATTGTGGAAGTTAATTAATATGTACAATTATAAGTGTCATTCAGAAAAAGTTCCATGTGGTAAAATACCCCAGGGGGCGGCACCCGACATGGGAAAGAGGTGCAGGTATGTGTGGCCCTTAATTAAGACGCCCATTTGAACCCTCCAGCAGTTCTCAAGGGCTTGGTTGAAGCATAATTCATTTTTAAGGGTCATATTGGGAACACTTTTGCTAAGAAGCTAAATTTTAACCCAAATTCAGTTCCAAAGCCTGCAAAATTTCTAAAATTTCAGTCTAAGACCCTACTTTGAGAGACAAATCAGTTCCCAAGCCCAAGCTGTTCCCAAAGCCCCAAAGTTCAGGCTCACATCCCTACCTGAAGTTGAGTGCAGCCACCCTACCCCCATCACCGACAATACCACTGTGCGATGACATGCTGCACATACCGCCAATACTGCCTAAACATGCAAAAATTGGGCATTCGGTCATTGAAAAAAACTCGAAGCAAATACTGTTATTGATTACATTTGAAGCCATTTTAAAAACTATTTAAAGTCCATAACTTCTTGCATAATAATAATTATGGATCGCATTTTATCATTGATAACACAAAATATCGCCCCCACCAAGAAAAGTTCAACTTGCTTTGATATTTGATTGGTGATAACTTTCTGTTGCAACTTAAAGTCATCCATATTAAATATATATAAAATAGATTAAATATCTTAATAAGTGTATAGGCCTAAATAAGAGAGTAAAATTAGTTCGCTTAAGGCAGTGCTGGTTAACAGTATTTAGTTTAAGAGAAATATTTTGTTTTCAATGTTTAGGAAAAGTCAAGAATTTGTAATTTTATCTTAATCTATGGAAGCAGACGTTCAAATGTGTTAAGGGCATTTCGTAATTAATCAACAGCTGTACCTCGACTTACCTAACAAAAGTTGATATTTTTATATTCATCTGTACGTTGGACTAAGTGTAGTATGAGTGCCTCATCCTACGTATCAGAATCCAATCACTCTAGAAGAAATTCCGTAATTTTATTTTTCGCTGTAAAAAGGAAATTACAACAGATTAGCCTATGCGGCAGCGTGATATGAAAAATGCACATGAAATTTGGAAATAAACCTTTTCAGGATATCTAGTGAACCATGAACCAAAATTAAGGTATATGGATCACGAAATGCCAACTTTAAATTACAATGGAAGTATGAATCACAATGCAGCATTTGAGGAAAGTATCATATGAAAAAACTAAAAAATTCCGTGTTTCTATAAGTTGTAGCGAGAATATATATCAGATAAAATTTTAGCTGGTTGATAGCAGCAAAAAGGTGATTGAAACAGGTGTGATAGTGGTGAAGTTTCCATGGGACCTGCGTTTTCTGAAAATGTGACCACCCGCCAGGCCGTGATTTTTCCAAACTAAATCTAAGGTCTATAAATGTACAGGTTCAACAATATTTTTGTAAGGACTTCATTTTCTACCATCTAAAATTCACTGATAGTCAGCCTCTCGCCATTCGTTTAGTTTTTTAGTTGCATCAGTTGTCTCTAAAGGAATGCTGAATTAAAGGCACTATCAGTGATTTGCCTAAAAACAGACAATCCAAAAAAAATTATCAAAAAATAAGATTTTTGCATGTCTGTAACAAGTATAGGTGTTTGTCCCGAACATACCCTACAAGTGATACACCCAAAAGCCTCCCAATAAAGGACAAAATCGGATATTTTAGTAATAAGATTGTCCATGAATATCTGCCGTTTTCTTCCGTTCTATCAGTTTTTCAGTTGGGAAAAAAAAACTTGTGAATTCTTACAGATTATCCTTTAACACTTTTCTGCAAAATTTCAAATATTTTGACTTCTTCCGCGGGATCCACTGATAGTGCATTTAAGCAATAATGCACCATAATTTTTTTGAAGAGTGCCCCCAATTTTCAAAAATTTTATATTTTTTGAAACAGTTTATGTTGGTAATTGTCATGGAAACTATACTGCGACCCCGAATGCTAAAAAAAAATGCGTATCTTTATCATTTAAAAATAAGCAATTTGTAATTAGAAGTTGGGGAATCCTAGATTGTACTTAACGGCCAGAGCTGGAAATGCTTAAGGTGTATGTCCGTCCAGGATGAAATAGTGCCACCTCAAAGAATATCTCAACTAGACTTGCCTGAACTATTAAAACAAACTAATGGATGAGCGTACGTAGAATGGCGTATTTCACCAGCTATTTCATATGGAAGGCGGTTCCAGCAGCGTTTAATTATTATTGGGAGATTTCCGATTTAATTATTCTCATTAATACAAAATATTCCTTCGTTTGGACACAGAGACATTTTTTAGCTTAACCATGTCACAGGTAGTTACTAGCCAGTTACCAATGCAACCGTGGTAAAAAATCTCAAAATTTTGGAAAAAAATGGGGGAGTTCTTAAGAAAAAGCTGACTATTATGCTTTAAGGTGTATGTGTTCCATATTTCCTGCCATAATAACCGATTGAAAAAAAGAACAAAAAATCCAAAAAACTTGTGGGATTGACAGCAGACCAACACCAAATCACCCCTGAGTACACTTTGGGATGACCCATGCGTTGCGAATTTCCAGTTTCTCCCCAGTAAACTCAACCGGAATGGTGTGTGTGTGTTTCTATTTGCATAACTGGATAATTTCTCTGGCATTATCCTTCCAAAAGAAGCATAAATGGCAGTGAAAACTTTTGTCTGTTAACTAAGCAGGAAAATGCCAGAGAACAAACGACGTTTCTATTGAGCCAATTTAATCCTTTGGCCAGATATACGGTTACCGAAAATCGGTTCAATAGAAACACACACACTAAGTGAATACTACCAACATATGACTCATTTCCCCATTGGTCAGTCACGATCTAGTGATGGTATTGTGATACATGGATAAGGATTGGGATGCAGGAGATAAGGAATATTCAAAACAATCAAGTCACATTGTTTTATATATGAGGGGGAGAATGTGTTTCGGAAGAACTGCCTGTTTAATTAAACATCATAAGCAGTTACATTTCGGGTGCACCAAGAAAAGAAACTTTTATCTCCAATTTATAGTGTCCTTGTTTCGACCAAAAAATAAAGTGTTTGGCAAGAAAGTAATGATTGCAACTGAAATCAAATATCAAATAAGGCTGACTCAGCGATTTCGAAACATAATTTTGTTGTGCAATAATTCGAAATAGTTGACTAGACTAAAGATAGCCCCCAAAATGCCCAATTCCAAATTTGAGATGATCAAATTTTCCATCAATAAAATATCACAATACAAAATACATAATTTTTACAAAAATTCTGGATCTGGATGGGAATTTTAAAACCAAAAACTGTTGGACTTTCCATAATTATTAAGGATCGAATCGAGCATAGCTATTCACACAGTGCAATTGATGTAAAACAAGCTTATGTTTTATATGCAAAAAAAAAACATGATTGTCAGAAAATGAGTGGCCATCTACAGGAATGTTCTGAGTCAGCCTTTAAAATGAAGGCCTGGGGTGAATGTCAGGTTTAGGTTACGAAGATATCAAAGCTATTAGCCAATAATAGCTTAAGGTAAGAGAACTGCATTACTACTTACTAAAAGAGATTATTACTTAATAATAGAAAACAGATTGTCGGATTTTCACGTCAAGACTTTATAGTGAGCACAAGAAAGTTTTCCAAATTGCTGGCAAAAAAACACATGGCTTATATCAGTGTGTTTTATGTAGTGATTATTGATGAAAAGTATGGTGCTGCAACAAGTTTAGAATTGGAAATAATAGACTTGAATGTGCCACTTCCATGAAAGTTCTATTCATTAATATTGTATAACTAAATTTGCATGCCTTGCATATTTTAATCTTCCCATTTGTAAAAAAAATCCAAGGTTGACAAGACTCACAAGGGCCCTGAGAGGGGTGTGCCATTTGTCGTCAACCTAAAGGTAGCAAATGCATTGACTTTTGTCAATGCATGAGAAGCTAAAATAGCAAACATTCAATCATTGTTGTAAGAGGGAGACAAATAAAAATGTCTCTACTTAGCAAAATTGTATAAGTTAGTAGTTAAGTATGAAGATCTCAGTAATAATCATGATAAATTAAAGCATGTTGTATTTCTAAAAAAAAATTACAAAAAAAAAAATGTAGAAGAAGGAAGTGTATTGGTGTATATAACTGTTTACAGCTATCTGAACCCAACAGCCTCCCTGCCCATCCATCACCCACCCCCGCCAAAAATTTACCCGCCAACCCACGTACCCTAACACCTCTACTATACTTGTTTTAACCATGGCGTGCTGTTTGGAAGCCTGATTCAGTACCAAAGCCTGTATTATAGATTAAGTATGTTACATAAATATATATACGAGAGACAGAAGTGAACATAGGTACTTTGTGATGGGTATAATCTATCAAGGAGTTGTGACACAAAGACAACTATATTTGATGAAAAACTCCCAGTAAGTCTATTATACCTCTTCATGGGAAGTACTAGGATTATTTTTTGTGTGGAAAAGGGGCAAGCAAACTCTAAAAGTGAAGATATAAAGTGGAATTTTCAGGCAAAAATGGTGATGAAAGAATATGAAGTGTGTGAAAAATTGAAAAGATTGTCAATGGCGGAAATAGACCAAATATGACATCAAATATGGGAAATGTGCTGAAGGGCACAAGAATTAGTCCTTTTTTTAATGGAAGCCCAATTTTTCTGATAATTTTGATACCAAATTGAGATCCATTTTCCTAAAATGCGCATTATCCTTTGTGATCACTAATATATATATATCTCTTCTCTCTCTCTCAGTCAATTCACTCCTTTATATTTTTCTTTAAATTAGGTTGTTGAAACATATGATGTCAGTAACAGTTTAATACAAAATATTTTATTTTTTGCTTTTTTTAATTTATTTAAAACAAAGAACATAATTGTATGTTAAAACATTATACTCATATCTATCTTTTATCAAACTATTTCCTACTATCTATCTTCCATTTCTCTCATTAGTTATCTCCCTATCTCTCATATCCACCTCTAGATCATCAGGCCAGAAGACTAAGAGTCGTTACAAGTACATATATGTACAGTACGTACATACGTCATGATTCCCACAATGGCATGCAACTTTTTAAAGAAAATACAGAAGGTTTTAACATTTAACCCGGGGGGACAGTATATTTTTACAGTTCTGAAGCTGCATCTTCATACATAGAGTTTTATAGCTTATCAACAAAATGTATGGGCGGATTTTTGATTTATCTTTCATCAAATAAAGATTATTAAGAAAATCGATATGACGTCATTCCGTGATATTTTTCCAATAATTAAATAAGTAATTCGACACATGAAATCACAATTTGACAGTAGAATTTGTTTATAATGTGTTTGGCATTAGTTTGGAAAATTAGTTATCCTTTCTCGTCTCAAAACGGAGAATCCCGAAGAGGATGTGATAAACTTCTTGTATTTCTTTATAATTGGGTGACGTATGTACGTACTCTCAAAACAGAGAACCGAGGAGGATTTGCATAAATTCGTTTGTATTTTTTATATTTGGTTGAGTATGTATGTCTCAAAACTGAGAATCCCAAGAGGATTTTATAAAATTCTTTTGTTATTTCTTTATAATTTGGTGGACGTATGTACATACTTGCAACGTATACGTACAAGTACGCTATCATCTGTACTGATCATGAGCCTATCTTACCTATCTCTATTCAATTTCTCTGTGATCATATCTTCCTATTCTACCTGTATTTATCTATTTCTCTATATATCAATCTCTTTATTTTTATCTCATAACCTCAGTTTTTTTTAAGTCTGATAAAATGTTTTTTTAGGGTAGGTACGAACAAGAAGTCTTGTGAATAGGTGCTCATGCACACACTTGCCAATAAGTTGTTTAAAGGAGAAACCCGTAGCAATGATAATGTTAAACAATTACCACTATAAAAATAGTATTGACCACATATGAGTATTATTATGCATCATCTGGTGGCAATACTGGCAGTGCGTGTAGCGCCGTTACCGCCCAACACTGCACAATACGCAAAATATTGGGCAACCATGCTCACAGCAAATAATTCTCTTTTTATAGTTTTGAAGCCATTTTAACAACTATTTTGTCAAGTCAGACTTCCTCTTGATAATAATAATAATATCTGGATGAATTTTTCGGTTGATAAAGAATTCTATTAACTCTACTGCCCATTATTCAAAAGAGCGCTCTTTGATTGGTGTTTAATGCCCATTCTGCAATGAATGGTTCGCGATTACGCTCTAATGCGTGATTCAAAGCGCACATTCTTTTCGGCGGTGCCGCATCACTCTAAGCGCCACCACGCTAACATTTACGCGGGTAAGACAAAGCTGCGCGCTCTAAAGAGTCAAACAACTTGTTTTTTTTTTGTTTTTAACGGGTTTTTTAGTAGGAAATGGCCAGTTTTTCTGGTATTATTTTACTTTCTTACGGTAAAATAGAATAGAAAAAAGCGGTGCGATGTTCAGTTATGCGAATAATGTGTCCTCGGCAGTAAAAACATTGAATAATGGGTCTCTGCTTCGCCTCGACCATTATTCATGTTTTTTACTTGCCATTGCGGACAACATTATGCTCCAATAATAAACATGTGCACATCTTACCCTTTAGTTCTTAAATATCGCCCTCCCAAGAAAATATCAGGCTAGTCTTCGACTCGCCTGATATTTGATATAGGCTCGGGAAAGATAATTTTCTTGTTATCAACTCGCATCCAATTATTATATCAAGTATCAGAACGAAACGTTTTAAATTATTAAATAACCCAAACAAGAATTGAAACCATCTAGTCTGGGACCATGTGCTATTTAAAAAATCGCACTAGGCATAACGTGTTATCGATGTAACGCACCAGGCACGTTTAGGGTCAATACATGCAATAGGAATACAATATGAAAGCATAGTGTGAAGATGATGCTACTGTACCGTCCGTATCGAATAACAACAATACATATCCCCTATAGAGTAGCGCGAATTTCAAATAGTGCATGGTCAAAAAATGCTTTAATTGTTTTTAGGTTAGTATAATTGTTTTCACATGAAACCACTCCATATGTGTTAATGTTTTTAGGAGCATATATTGTGTTTAAGTCATTGCTACAGGTTCTCCTTTAAGGGTTACCTGCAGCTAGTACAGTTGTTAATCATAATTAGAGGAATAATGACCTCTAGAGGGTACATGTGTAATTAATTGATTGATTAATTGAGTGAAAAATAAATTTGTAGACAATTTTCATAGGGTAGTTTTTTTTATACCAAAGTTTTAAATTAAAAAAAAACGCGTGTTTTTTTGTTTTTTAAATCAGTTGTCAAAACAATACAATCATGCAAACAAATCCCACCAAAATTTCCAGGCAAAATGAATATTTTCAACCTAACTCCACCTGTTACATTTTCTTTATATTATTATTCAACCACATAATGCTGACCATGTATATTTGGTTCAATTTTCACCATTATTCGATGGAAGCGAGGATAAAAAATATTATAGTGTATGAGTTTAAGGTCAATTACACAAAACAGGCAGCGATTAGAAGCTCGAAAACCGCACACAAAACCTGCAGGCAGATTGTCTCAACCCAAGCATATATTTGAAATACTATAATCTTGAAGTATCTCTAGCCATGATCTTAAAAGGATGGTAAGATATTGAAGATGGAGAGAAGGGGGAGCAGGAAAAAAGCATGTTTCCTGTGTGCTAGTCATATTGATCAATGTTTCAGTGTAAAAAGTGATCAAAGTGATAATATATGTCTATGGCAGCTATTATACTCAAAGCATCTTTTTTGTGGGGATTTTATTGTTTTTAAGAAAGGAGATTTAAAATTGAATGTGTTTAAGGTGCTTGTTCCGATTTATGTCTTTTGTGATCTCTACTGATATGAGTGCTGGCATTGCATATATGCCCATCAAGACCATGGGAAAAACAAACTTGTGGTTTTGATGGTAGAACAATAATGCATATTGCCAAAACTCTATTCAATATTAGCTAATATTGATGGGTACCCATTAAAACAGCAGTTTTTGTTATATTTTGGGAATGAAATAGATTGGAGGGCTCAGATTTTTAGGACAACGAGAAAAAATGCGCCTTTCATTCTGCTATCAAAATCGATAATACTTCCGGGGTAATCAGGGGTCCCAAAGACGATTGGGAACATGCACTTAATAATTAGAGTGACCATACATTGGCGAAATTCGGATAATGATTGCATGATATCATTACTCAGTAACCAAAGAAAAGAAAAATATTCATACTATATGATAAACAACATGTATATTTGTGGGGGTTTTAATTGTTTTAATAAATTAGATTTAAAGGTGTAACTAGAGGATTTCATATACCAGGTGTCCCTAAAATGAAAGCCCGGTGTTTGCTACTGAGGTGAAAAGCTATCCATCCCAAAAAATATCCTCATTGAAAGAATAAGCTGATAATTATTCTTTCACTTCTGGTATCAAAAACAGTGTTAAATTCTAATTCATAAGGAGTAATAAGAAACTTGGATGATTTAAAATGAACATATGAGATATCAAAATACCTGTTATGACCCAATACAAGGCAAGAAATCTATTGAGTGTTAGTCTATGAAATCACTATCAATATGACACAAGATAGGTGCCTTG
>JAMKCH010078942.1:0-64565 GCA_023653785.1 Ophioderma brevispina | reverse complement strand
CGAGCCAAGTGTTTTATAAACCCAGCACCACAGAGCCGTCCTTATAAAATCATCATAGCACCACAGAGCCAGTCCTAAAAATCACAACCACAAGTTTTTGGATTCCAACCATCATATATTTGTCAAACTTTGGTCTCTATTTACATGGCTGGTCTCATGAAACTTACTTGTTCTTCATTAATTTCAGACACTTATTTCATTTATCCATTTCTTTAATTAACTTTTTGCCGACCAGAAAGTAACAGCAACACCAATTTTCCTGTTCGCACAACAACTTTTACAGATCTTACTTGTTGGCTATGGATGTATCTCAGAACTTAAGACAAGTCAAAAGTAGTCACGATACCATCAGTCCGCGGTCACAACATGGTTTATTGCAACTAAAAGCACGGTATTAATCCTAATATTATAAAACACCGGTCGGCCCTGTGGTCCTTAATTTCATTTTTCAAGTGCCTCTCGCGGGTCTGTGGTGCTGGCTCTGCTGCCTGATCGGAGGAATGCAAACTACTGTGCAAAGGGGGTCAAAATTGAGCAATTCAAAATGGCCGCCAAAATACCACTAAAATTATTTCAAATATTAATTCGTAATTTCCACTGTTAACAGACATTAAACTTACTCGTCTACCAGACTTTTTTTCAACTGATATATTAACACTAATTATAATCAAAACTCTAGCCTCAAGGGGTAAAATTGGACCAAAATACTTCAAAATGGCCGCCAATATCATATAAAACTTAACACTTAATTTTAACGATCCCACAATAATTCAGTGTTATTACACATAGTGGTACTATCTTAAAGGTGAGTATATTGGTGGGTATATTATTATCAACTTCTCCGCTTAAGTTGTAGCCCAAGGGTAAATGTTGCTCAAATTCAAAGTTCAGAAATGAACCGCTAAAATACCATAGACCGATTGGTAGGTCCTTAATCAGATTGTAAAAAGCACTACTGCCTGTTTCTAGACTTATTTTTTTTTCGGTGGCTTTGAGTGCAAAGGTGTCAAATTTACAAAATGGCTCCAAAATACAACATTTACCACTGAAGTCAAATGGTACTCGTTGCATACTAGTGTCTGCACCAGTACTGTTTTTGAGAGCAAGTCCAAAAGACTGACAAGGTTTAAAGCTGACTGATGTAAGTTACTATTCTAAAATATAGCAGAGGAAAATACTGTACAGACGATAAAGACCGTGGATAAAACAATAACGACAATATTTTATAATTTAATTTTTAAAAACAAAGACAGGATTAGTCCAAGAGATTTTTTGTAGCTGAAAGACTTTAACTCAATTTTTCATCAAGGTTGAACCTCCTTCAACGATCTACGGGCAAACTTGGAATGGGTAATTTGACAGCGTGTTACCATAATAGCCTCTGTTTTCAAAACTAGTGAACCGATCGGACAAAAATTGCCGGGATGTACAAAACTAGTTCGCCATTGCGGATTCTGTTATAAATGAATAAGTCTGCAAATTTTGAAATTATAGCACCAACTGCGAGGATTTGCTATCTTATTTTGGGACCCTCTGTGACATAGTATATTAATTATAGTTAAAAATTTCAAGTAAGTTTTGAGACATTCCACAAATTTTCAATGTATAAGTAATCGTTTCTGTGTTTTTCCTGCAGTTTGGCCTATTAATTTCTTAATCTCTAATTGAAACAAGTAGAAAAACAGGAAAATGATTTGTTTCAATTGTTATCATTCTTATTTTGGACACGAATATGATGCTCGAGCGGCCGAGCTTGAAAAGTGCTCTATGTTTTCGAGTTACCCGCTCTCGGTACAACACAACGCAACCACTTTAGTTTGAAGGATAAATATATGAGAGTTAAGAAAATGATGGTTGCGGTTTTGAAATATTGTGGCATGGAGCTTTCAGACCGAAAATGCATTTTGGGACTGCCAAATAAGCGAAATTGGTTTTTAATTTTTGAAAGTAAAGAAATACAATTTGTTATGGTTCCTTTTTGTTAGGATATAGGGTTTCATACAGTGCATTTAAAGAGTTCAGGTAATCACTCGTTGTGGTGACATGTGGTAAAAAAGATGTTTTGGGGACTAACATCTAGACAACTTATATATTGGATAAACAGATAATCTATAATATAAATGTCAGAGGTTGATAATATGATGATGATTAAAATTGGTTTTTTTTTTTTTTTTTTTAAATTTAACTTAAATTAAGTTTTAGCTCAAAAAACGGTGTATTGTTTGACCCAAAAACACCCCTGACACCAAGTTTGTGACCACAACAATAGTGTTTTAAATATTTATTTACTATCTTTCGAATAGAAGTGGTTGCATTTGTGTAGAGGAGGGGAGGGGTTTTCGACAATTGGCAGTTCCAACCGCTCCACTATTTATTAATCAGATTCGCGTCTTCGATGGTCCAACCATCTTTTCTAAACTTCCAAGGAAGAGTTCATCCAGGAATATATATACAATCTTACACTGAGTTTCCAAAAATAATCTATTATTTTAGAACCAAACTACAAAAAATGGTCATAGTTCTACAGTAAATTAAAAAATTACCATTCATGTTCCAGAAAGTTTCATTGTCGCAGAGATTACTATTAACAGGGTACATGGGATTATATAAAAGAAAGTGAATGAAGTAAGATAGTGAAGTATCTTGTTTTTGACTCTATTTCTCTGTTTGTACATAAATAAGTTATCACAATTTAGTTCATATTAATTTATCTCCCAGCACCTAGATGCCGAAAGGACTTTTTGTTTGTTAGATTAAACAATCTATAGATGTCTTTCGACTTGAAGCCAAGAAAGAAAAAACATAATTACACTGTCTTTCTCAAAACTTAACAGAAAATATGAGTATTACTTTTTTCGACAAAGCAACTCAGGTTCGATTCATTCAATATTCTTTCTTTACGACAGGTTGGAATTGCATGAATTACCTTATAAATCAACTTGGTTTAAATTTAAAAAAAGTTATACATACATTTTAATATATTCAATCAATGTCGCCTAAATTGGGAATCTGTTTCCAATGCGAAGTCATTCAAATAAATCATTCAAGCTTGTATCATTATAACGAACAGAACTCTGCATTGCGGTCTTTTAATCATTACACTATTTGCAGAAAAGTCACGATTTTTAAGAGAAAATGATGCAATATAGTATTTGACCCATGATATTGTCACACATATTTTCAGATTTACAAATTAATTGTAGTGAAAGAAAAGAAATGCATAGTCTCCCAAGGGATCAAACCATGCTCTTAAGAGTCTTTCCTTAGTACATCATGGTTCTGATATACCAGAATCCATTTTCTATATAAGTAACACAAATTTAATTTATTCCCAAATTAGGCTTAGTTCCTAGCCACTATATTCCAAAATACCCGATATTGGTTTCTCTTTTAACTTGGAATCCGCGAAGAAACTCGATTCGTGTTAAATGTTTCCATATGATTGTTTTTTTTTCAATTGAGTCCTCTTATTAAATTTTATACATCTACCTGTATACATGCACACGTAGGTGACACACTAACATGTGAGTTAATTTAATTTAGGAGGAGGAGCTGAATATTTCACCATGGACCTTATTTAAGGAGTAAGTTTACCCCCCCCCCTCTCCCATACAGGAATAGGTGTAAGGAGAGTTAGTTTACCCCCCCTCTCCCGAATTACAGAAAAGGTTAAATGACTCAACAAAAACAATGGCCATAGATGGTACAAATATACATTTTTGGAATCCTTATGGAATACTTAGACGAACATGGGGCCGTACATTTCCAACATTGATTGGGAGCATTGCTTAAAAACTTGCACCAATGTGTAACCGTAAATTGGTCCCTATTGAAAAGTGACACCACAATTGAGAGTATTAAAGACTGGCATTGATATAGAGGGTCCTATTTAACTAGCAAAGGTGTCAAAACCTTTTATATAGTGTGTGTGTGTGTGGGGGGGGGGGGGTGGGGGGGGGAGGGACGATGACGGTTGACGTGGGGTCATGATCCTGATTATTTGCGGTGCTTAGGTCTACGGCAATCTTCGATGGACAATAGCATTAACTATAATTAATTTTGCATGTTGGTGTATCATGTAAGTTTACTGAAATTTGGGGCATTTGCCACAATCTCATTTTTGGACAGAATGTTGTAATGAACAGTGTGACTGAACTCGGGAACTAATAATTGATATTGGGACATGGATTAAACTATCATTTACTCGTCCTGACGATTCTCTTCACTTCCTATGGGATATATTGGAGATATGTGTTAGGCCTTTCCACAAGAGTCTAACAAGTCATTCGGGAAGGTCCGACAGTCTAGTCTCCAAATATTTGCATACATAAAAAGTATGACCTACAGCTATATATAGGCCTACAAAGTGACAACAGCAAAATTTAACAAGAATATCATAGTTGCTTATGCCTCTTTCTTATCTACAGAACATAGAACATAGAATGTCATGGACATTTAGAGGTGAAATCGCCTCAGTGTCTTCCTTTCACTAGATACAGTACTCCACGTACCTGTCCTTCTTTTATAAGTTATATTTTGAATATAAAATTCAAAATTTGAAGGAAAGTATTTATATTTTTTTTTTCAATTCTAACGTCAGTATTTTGGCAGGCCATTTGAAGTTTCTCCAATTTGGGCTCATGGAGAAAGAACTTATGCAGGTAGTTATTGAAAATTGCTCATCTTCAAGGAGGTGTAGATAGAAAGTATAACTCGGATGATCCAACTTTTAAGAGTGAAATGCATTAATTCAAAAAATAATATGAAATATGTGGCAATTTGGCGGTCACGAGTTTGAATTTTTTACAGTTTGACCCCGTTGCACTACAAAATCAGCAAAGCACCGTATATCGTAATCAGCACAAAAAATCAGTATAGAAAAGTTGTTTGAAACGCTACTACTAAAAAATGCCTGTACTTCCTTAATTAAGTATCTTTTTGAAAATCTCGTCTAGTCTATAAGTGCTTCATTTGCGTATGATTATATTATATAGACCAGTTAACAGCAATGTTTGTAAACATGTTAGGGCCTGGTATCTTGAAATAGGTCGGCCTGACTGTTACACACTGGGCAATTGTATCTGTTAGAGTTTTAATACTATGGGCCATAACGATTCGCAGGAATTGATTCGCAGGCAACAAAGGAAGTGACATAGGATATTAACTGGTCTATTGAATATCTTAGAACAAACCTTTAGTAGAAGCCAATGGCTACTGGATATAACTCAGTCACGCAAGTATTATACCCACGGTGACGTTGTCATCAACAAGATGACTCAGAGATTTCTCGGGGAGGGCGCCCTCAATTTTCAAACAAATCGTGTTTTTTGCATATACATAATGCTTGTCCATTATACAAATCACTGTGTGAAATTGCTAAGCTCAAATCCAAGTCCTTCATATAGAAAATCACAACTTTGTTATAAAATTCCGGATCCGGAAATTTTGTTATACACAGTAACCTATGGCACTGTTATACTATACATTAATGTTTGCTGTATCAAAACGAAAAATCCGATTCATCTCAAACTTTGGAATTGGACATTTTAGGTGACTATCTTTAGTTGATATTTACTATTTTTAATTAACATACAAAAAAAATTATATTTTGAAATCTCTGAGTCAGCCTTTAAGAAATCACACCACTAAATAACTCCCCATAGACTTGTGTACAAAATGACCTCTTATCGAATGTCATTTTCTTGTGTACAAAGCAATTGCTTATTTCAAAACAGCTAAGAGCATCGAAGATTTGTATGTTTTCAACACGCCCACACCTACTTTGAAATTGCATTAGATGTTAGAATTTCAGAGTTTTCGCCCAAAGTCTCAGAAATTATACAAAAATGGCACAGAAAAAATCTTTACCACTCAAATGGTTTGTTAGTTGTTACTATAGTAGTTAGGTCCAAACCTCAATTCCGTGGCCATCCTCTGGCTAGTAAGGTTTGATGATTGATTTGGCTTCTATGGACTTAGAAAAAAATAGTCCCCATGTCCCTCGCAAAAACCCCGGCATTTTTCGCTAGAGACCAAAATTTAAAATGGCCGCCAGAACACATAATTATATTACATACTAATTTGACATTACCTTGTCATTTTCACCCAAAATCCAAGATGGCCACACGTGTGGCAGGAGATATAGTCATCCGAGCTCATAGTCTGGGAACAATGTGAACAATAGGGCAATCGATTCAGTTGACTCTTCACGCAACATTAGTTTCAAGCTTTATTCCGTTGTAGTCTATGGAGCCCGGACTATGATACCTGGCGGACTATGATTACTTTCACACCATCACCATCTTGAGTTTTGGACCAGAGCATCCAAAATCGTTTACAAAGACACTTTTTCGGATAAGTCGACCACAACGATTTCGAATCTGACTTGCTTAGCTTTGCTTTGACATTACAACATCATTCTTACCCAAAAATCCAAGGTGGCGACCCCCAGCGACATCTTGAAAAAGTAAAATTTGAGGCTGAGCACCTAAATCGCGTACAAAGACCCCTCTTTCAGGTAAGTCGACCCAAAGGATTGTGAATTTGACATTAGTTAGGAGGTTAGTTATTACATAATTTTCGCCCAGAGATATCCAAGGTTGACGCCGGCGGCCATCTCGGAATTTGGGAGAAAATGAACACCGTAATGTAGATTAATGTCAGAATGGAATCCTGCGCTCGACGTACACCGGAAAAAGTTTGTATGTCGTCTGGGTACATGATTATTCTATGATTATTTAATTTAGGCCTACTTCTGTCGTGATGGTAGTGGTTCCTTAACAATGGTTGCCCCGATTGTCCTCACACCCTTAGCAGCCAAGTTAATTTTTTCATGAGATGATAATCATTTACTATTCTCAGTTACATTTATTAGGAAGTTACTTTTTAGCTAATTAAAATATTTTCTTAAAATATTGTGTAGTAATTATTGATCAGATAGGAATGTTTGAAAAGGAAAAAAAAAAAAAAAACAATGTAGCTGCAAATGCGGGATACCGCTAGGGGTATCAAAGTCACAATAATCAAGTTCTAGGTATCTACTAGGGGTATCAATCAGTTGTGATTAAGACTGGCTCAATGTACAAAGAGGAAGAAATTAACTAAACACCAAAATAACCAATGAGTGTATATTTTTCTTTGACAGTAGCACAAGGTCCATTTTTCTTTGTACCATATGGTATTTTGGAAGCCTAGTATATTCTTTATTCCATATTGAAAAAGGTCCGCACGGGTATATTTCTATGCAAATCAGTCAGTCCTTAGGGTTATATTTTCAATGTAAACTAAGTTAAATTCGCCCAAAAAATGGTTCCCGTTAGGGGTAATTTTCACTGAAAATTCGTCGCCTAAACGAACATTTCTCCCGCATTGGTACGGTGAGCTTCCCGATATTCGGCCTTCAACGGCACGATCACTTCAAACATGTCAAGAGAATGACCAGCTGTCTGTTACCACATAGCGAACATATGTGGTTTATCATCGGAAAGGCTAGTTTCATATCTTAAATTGCTGCCAAAGATAATGGTTAAATGTCGAGCTACATTCTTTTGAATCAAGTAGCCAGCTTTTACGGATTCCCATTTGAATCCAACTAAGCAAATGACTCCCCAAAAATGATGATGCGGGTATGTTTATGTCAATGAAGTGGTATTTTAAAGGAATAAAAAAGCCAGTGTATGGTTAAAGTTTTTATGAAACACTGTTCAATGTTTGGCATAAAATTTTTGGTCTATAAAAAATAAATATTTTAAACTCACTCAAAGGTTGTCACCGATGTCTGGTATTGATTCATTCAACTCCTCAGAAAACCGACACATGTATCAAGTTTAATTAATTTCAAATGATTTTTTATGAGTGATGAGGAGTAGAAACGTTAAGAGTGCATCGATGGTAAATTGTTGACTGAATTTTGTTGGGGTTTTTAAATAGCGTCGAGTTCATATTTTCTGCAGTCAATAATTAGCCCGATTTTCAGTCTGGACACTGATTTGCTTTGATGAACGCCTTTCATTTTTTAATGTGAATCCGTGGACCAGAGCTCAAAACCGACTACTGATTCAATAGACGATAGCACCGGTCTATAAATTTGGAATTTCTTTGCAGCAAATTAAGTAACGAAACGGACTTCAGGTGATACAATATGTTAGATATATATGGTACTTAAAAATGCAAAATGGCAGGCACAATCAGGGTCAAACTTTTTTACTTACCCTTACTACACTATCCAAATTATTGTATAGTTACGCGTTTTATGAGCTGCACAAAGATCATAGAGTTTGTTTTTGTAGCCTAAGGAGAGTTTGTTCAACCAGATTGTATTCATAGTGCGTCGTTGACCATTTATAAATGTTATTGCATATCTTTATGAGAATAAGTATAGTAGTATCCCAGCCCAAAAAGGATGAACTGAATTAGATGTGAGGCGCCACAATAACATTAACATATAAATAAATTAATAACCGGTCTAGTTATTGACTCTGTGGCACACCACATGTACTTTCTTTAAGTGGGGATTTCCTAGAGTTATATGTATACAAATTGGGGTTTTGTTTACTATACAGTTACAAGTACTGCATACTACACCCCTAATACCATAATGTTTCCAATGTGAATATGATGAGCATTGTCTCACGATTTTGATAAATCGGATACACTCGAAATCTGTAGGTGTATTGCGTAAATTGAGTATCTAATATTATTACAAGATCAAATATTGTCACGCCATTGAGGTACGAATGTGGGTCTAATTCTAAATCCGAATTTTCCTGATTTAGAATATTGAGCTTATTGGTCAACCACCTCTTATCGAAAACCAAGTCTTTCAGAATTTTAGAAAACATGGCAGAAAGAAGAAACTGGTTTATTAAAATGGTGTATACTTTCGGGATGTCCTTTTTTAGCGGTACTAATTTAGAATATTTGGAGCTGTTTGAAACAATAATAGTACCTGTGATATAATTAATTGACAAATAAATTATCATGTTAAATATCATCTTTAAAGTAATTTACTAAATGTATTCGCAACCTTTTTTTAACACAATTTCCAACGTTACCATTGCTGCATGGGTTTTTATTTCAGTCAAACGTATTATTGATACTTGTGAGTTTACTATCGGTTTCATAAATACGTATAGTAATGATGAAAGTGGTTTTGTAGATATTCATAGTAATTTTCCTTTATGGTGAATTTACTTATCGAATTTCCGTCCACTATTACCAACAAATAATGATTGAAATCATTGGCGATATCTAAAGAGTTGTTATTTTTTTTTTTTTTTTTTTTTTTTTTTTTTTTTTTTTTTTTTTTTTTTTTTTTTTTTTTTTTTTTTTTTTTTTTTTTTTTTTATTGTTTTTCTGAAGATGTATTGTAATGAGTACTGACTATCTCTCATTTACCTCGCCCTTTAATACTTTTTTATTACTTCCCATGTCAGTTTTTACTTTGATGTACATGTAAAGGGTCGGATTTAGATAAGGCTAGCTATGTTTTTTACAATGTTTTCTAAACATTTCATTTCCAAACCCCATATTGCATAGTTGGTCTCCGCGGGACCGGCTTAGTGTCTCCCACACTTCTGGCATGTATCAGTATAATGTGCGGTGGGGCGTGTTGAAAGTGTTCTTGAATTTGTGTCAGTATGATATATTTCTATTTTCATGCCACTTGTAATATATCCTGGCATTTTAGTTGTTGTTGATGTTTTACCCAGTTTTTATCCCTTGTTAGCGCATTGATCTTATGTATAACTGCGTTCTCTCAATTATTGTTATTATTATTTCGTTTGGAAAAATATACTTATGAGAATTCTACAAACTTACCCTTCACTTTAAACTATTCCTTGCTTACAAATATTGGACAGTTTTGGGGGGATCACTGATAAAAAAAATCCTTGCGTCATAATTCAATACCAAAGCATTCAAGAGCGGAATAGAATTCACGTATCCTGCTATACCGCTTGTTCACAGTTTAAAATATTGATTTGATATACAGTAACATTGTCAGGGTATGTCGGCCAGTGGTCACCAGCGAGGGGCGAGAGCCCCGAGGAACCTGACCGTTTATACAGTAATGGAGAAGGAACCAAAATTCGCCCACTCAGAAAATATCTGGGCACCCATTCTCCCCCCCCCCCCCCCCCCCCCCCCCCCCCATATGCGTGGTTATTAATTGTTTTTTAATGACACCACTGGAAACATATTTCGCATTGTTGGTTTACAATGAGATCTCCGTTAGAAAATAATGGACTTATTCATAGCCTTCTGGCATATAAACTGTGTGATAATGAACTTACCCAGTCTTACAAAACTTGCTAGCAGAATCCAAAACTCCCCCCCCAATACTAACGGTACAACATCACTCATACAATTCAAAATCCCACAACTTCACAAGTGGGCAATGTCTTCTTCGCAATGTTCTGGATATGATGATGAGGTTCACAAGGCTCCGTGTCTTACGTATGATTTTCAGGTACTTCACCTGGGGTTGCTACCTTGGGTGCTGTCTACTAAGATCGTCGTTGATGAAAGTTTAGTTGAAGGCAGTTCCGTTTTGACGATTGTTTCGTCGAAGTCAGTTCCGTTGAAGGGATGTGTTCGTGAAACCTGTGCAGTTTGAAGTCTGTTCCAAGCCTTGTTCGGTTGAAGCAACAGTCTCTTCCGTACTATTACTAGACATGGTCATAGTGGTTATTTGTGATTGGCCAGTGAGACAACAGTTAGTAAGAATGTGACAAAGCAGAGCAGCTGGAAGAGCTGGCCTGGTGTTTGCTGAGCATTCTTCAAGTACATCGTGTGTATACGCTGTGGTTTCACCATAGTATATATGATAGTACTATAACAGAGCACTAGTTCTGCTGAGCATAACCTTTTTGTCTTTCATTCATCTTTTAACATTTGGACATTATCGTATATCAGCTAACGTAACTAAACAGAGCACCTGAATATCCTGTTTTGAGACGCTTTAAAGTGATCCTATTTATTGGACCTAATTCTGGGACTCCTTAGGTCTGGTCATATCAGAAAGATAGAGGCTTTTCTTCGACACTCGAAGAAACCATGCTCATAATGTCGTCCTTCGATCAACAACTATATGACTTTGAGGGTCGTGCAACGTATTGAGAACCTTTAGCAGAGCGTATATAGCTGTATAGCAAACCTTCACGAAAATCACAGCAAAGAAAATTCTGACTGAAACTTCAGTCGACACACAATCCATGCATACATCAGTTGAGAATGTCAGGTGTGATGTGGTCTTGTGGGAATCCACACCCTCAAGCAGAATTAACCTTAGCGATACTTCCGTGTTGCTGTGGTCCAGGAAAGCTCAGGTAATACATTTGTAATACGAGCTGTTGTTATTTTGTCAGGCAGGACTTTTTTGTCAGGCAGGACTTTCAAAAGAAATGTACCTTTGACCTTTTCTCTCACTTCAGTGATTTTCTCATTGAAATGAGTGCCATTGTACATGTACTTTCAAGGGTACATTACTATGCTTACGTCCTATCACGTGGAGCAATAAAAAGTAGCTTTCAGTGTCTGTAGCTTTTTGGAGCCTGTTAGCACTATAACAACATCGCATGCTAAACTCTTAAGTTAGTTTCTCATAAAAAACACAAAATAAAGACATCCTTTTACGTCGCCGACGGATAATTAAAAAAAATCCGTGTATATTATTTTAAAACTTATTATCATTTTCAGATGAAAAGATTGTTATTTTTTTATGTAATTAAATAACCCTTAATTCAGTAAATATAGACACCATAAAATATAAACTTCTCGGAAACAAAGTCGGCTTCTGAGCCATTAAAGTGACTACAGGAGGAGATTTTTTAGGATACAAATTTCTCTCAAATTTCACTGGATCGGTTGTAGACCACCTACCGAGAACGTTTCGAAGGTTTATTGGACAAACAGGTGCAAAAGAAAACCGCAAACCGTGTTTTGAACTTGCCTGCTATCGTAATCGTTCAACATAGAAAACCATGCTTTGACTTTCTGTCGTGCACGCCAGAAAGTACTAAATCATTTTATTACATAAAGACGGCGTATTCGGCTTATTCACTTCAGGTGTGATCTAATACATTCATGATATTTAGTGGGTGAGCCAGGCATGTTGGTCGGTAACCCACTGGGGGGGGGGGGGGGCAAAGAGGCATTTATACCAGAGCTACCTCATACTATGACATAATTCGAAAAATGTATGATGGCCATTCTGTAGGGGTAGCTTAACGAGCTAGGGGCTCGCAAAAGATTATACAGGGTCAAAATTGAAAAGTGGTCCAATGTTGTTGAATTGCATACCAAATGTTCGTATGATCACAAGGATTTAAAAAATGTATAGTTTGTGCTATCTTCTACTACACTTAAGGAGTTATAAGCTAAAACCGTTATGTAGGTCAAGTTAAACTGAAGCTTTACAGGGAAAATACGAAAAACGCTTACATTTCAGTGGAAATGGTCTCATATGTTTATAATCTTACAATTAAAATAAGGATAGTTTGCGACCATCTGCAATGTGAAATTAAAAAGTACGCACCCCATTAGTACTACCCCTTACCCCTATAGGGGCTGGGGTTAATTTTGGGTGTTTGTAACTTGGTAACTATACATTTATATTGTCCAAAACTAGACCTATTCTATGATATGAATCATTACAAATAATATGAGACCATTTCCACTGAAATAAGCGTTTTTAGTATTGACCCCTGTAGAAGCTAAATTAACCTTTGATCTACAATAAAGGTTTCAGCTTATAAAACTCATTAAGGTTAAGTCATAGATAGCACAAACTAAAATTTTTAAATCCGAAGTTGTGATCATACGAACATTGTGGTATTGCAATTCAACAACATTGGACCAGTTTCAATGTTTACCCTGTATAATCTTTTGACGAGCCCTAGTCGCTTAAGCACCCCTACAGAGTGGCCATCATACATTTCGTGTATGTCATAGTATAAGGTAGCCCTGGTTAAATGCCTCTTTGCCCCCCCCCCCCACCAGGTGTACCCAATACGGCTACTTCAGGGGTCGGCTCATCCACTAATTGGTAAGCATTCCAACTATGTAGAAAAACGGGGTTCGAGAAAATTTTGGGGCGCTTCTTTCTGGAAATCTCATCATGTCTCTTTAACGTCCATGTTCCACCGCTTCAGTTTACAAGGCTATTTTTTCATTTTAATTCGAGAGGCGTAATTTTAATCATTTATTTTTTACAATCTGTTGAATAAAGTTAGTTTTATTTGCGTTTATTGTGTAACACACATTTGACAGTGTTGACCAGTGTTACCTCATTTCATAAACAGTGTTATGACTCAACCAATCAGCATTCGACCTGACAGACAGGTGCCGGCTGATTGGCCTCAAAGTATAACATCCAGGAATTTCCCGATTGCAAAGATCACCCGAAACCCTCTGTACGTAACGCGTAATGCCCCAATAGTCAGGAGGAATTGTGGGACAGGGTGGAAGTGAGAAGGACGACTTTTTCTATTGATCTATTTTTGTACATGATGATCCTAAGCTTAATTTCTGGAGGGTGTGCGGGTGTGCAAAAATTTCGTAAAGTGGCATTTTCTAGAAATCAATATGGCCGATATCATCTCAATTCATTCAAATGGCCTAATTTATGACACTAGATCCAGGTTTAAAGCACGAGGAATCTTTTGGACGGGTTATGGACGGTGATTTGATCAAAACATTACCATCAAACCAATTATGGCACCCTAAAACCCAATATACCCTGAAATCATTCAAGTTCGGACCATAAATCATTCTCAAGTATTGGTGATAGAGCAGAATTTGCACTCGATACCAGTAGAAACTTCATATCTGACATTTCAAGTTTGGTTAACAAGGCTCTATACCAATCAAGATGGCAGTGTCAAGATATAACTGCCTTTTAAGATCTTAAAACCATCAATTGTCATATATTTCATAATAGATTGGCCGTCCTTTTTAATTTTAAGCATGTTGTCAAAAAAATATACCTGTACGAGTTATATTAATGATCAAAGACATACATATCATACTTTAATTTAAACTTACTAATCTTTTGGGTGTTTTATAATGCAATACAGATGATATCGTAATTATAGGTTTAAAGAAGGGTAAAAAGGCGCACGTTGGCCATCCATTTAACATTTTTGACAGTTAACGAAACAGAAACAGAAAATTCCAGATGTAAGAATGTTCAAATGGTCAAAATCACTCATCCCATCCTTCTTATATTTACACCTTTTATCATAATAATAGTTAATGTAACTACATATAATAATACACATATAATGTAGGTTTTACTATTGTTAAAGGCGTCTGTAGTGGCTTGCCATCTGAATTTGAATAATGTCCTTACAGAGAAAAGGCCAAATAAGGGCTTCCTAGTGGGGGCGATCAAATAATGTATCTCAAAGTGTAAAGCATAAGCATTGCATATAGACACTGGAATCAAACCCCTAAACTGCAAAATGTGCAGAACAATTGACGTGTCGGGATGCGTTGGAAATGCAGTCTAGAGGTGGTGGTAAAGTCGTAACACTTGCAGAGTGTGAGCAATTGTAACAGATTTTGAACACCTGCAGAAACTTATTTAGGTGTCAGTATTCAAGTGGCGTAAATAGGTATAATGAGGAGTTAAGATCATTATGATTCCAAGAGCATATTGGGCTTTTGAGCAGCCATATTGGATTTTTGCGGCCAAGGTAATGTAAAAATTACCTTACCAACAACACTTTCTCGTACTTAAAACACCGGAGTACCGAGGAAATATTTGTCTCTATCGGAATACTTATGGGATTTTTAGTGATTGTGGACATGGTAGCAGCCCCATATTGAGATTTTCAAAAATGCCACTGTAACAAAATTTTGCACACCCTCCAAAAAATGATGGCTTATGACCTAATGAACTAAATTATCAATAGAAAAAGTCTGTACTCCATGTCCATCCTTTTAGCTGTGTGCTTAAACTTCCACCGGACTACAATATATCATCATGGCGCAACTCAAGATAAAGTCAAGTCAAAAATAGTATAGGCTTTCCAGGTAGTTTCTCACCTGTGCATTCAAGTTTTGTCCGGCTTTGATAATCAGTTTAACGCGGCACTGGCAATTTTCAGAAAATATGAAAGTTCTTCAGTTGCTGACCAATATAGAACCGTGGAGCTTGCAGACATGTGACAACAAATACAAAAGGTTTTAGTGATTAAATGTTGAACCAACCCTGACAGGGACCCATGAACCTGTGGATCTTAAGTGCTGCAAATGCTGCTTTAAGGAGAGGGGAAGGGCCAAGACGAAGATGTACAAGGGGGTCATCAAATTTTTAAATTGATCCAATTCATGTTAAAACGGTGTTATACCTGCTATGTGTCTCTAAACCATAGGATTCAGGAAAGAAAGGTATAGTTTGTATATGACAGCCTAAAGTGTCAGAGTTATAGGTAAACTGCAAAAATCAATAAAAAGGGGGTAAATTCTGTTTGTACAGGGGTCAAATTTCAAGTGCTCGATTTGGCATTAAAAATGTGCAAATTATTGTGGAGTTCAGATTATTAAACTAAGGAATAGTTTGCACTATCTGTAAAGCTTAGTTACCGATGTAGGGGACACAGGAGGGCAACGTCCATGAAATTCAATGGATTGAGGCTTGACCGTGGTGCCCCCTATTAAGCCAACATCAGATCAGAGCCAACTTTAAGTTTGACCCATGTACAACTGAGATTGACCCTTTTATCGATTTTGCTGTTTTAGCCTATAACTGAAACTTTCGGCTGTTAATATTACAAACTATACCTTTTCTGAAATCCTTATGGTTAATTTTACTCATTTATTTTTTACAATCTGTGAATTAAAGTTAGTTCTATGTGGTTTTAATCTTTGGAAACACATTTTGACCAGTGTTACCTATTTCATAAAATCGTATTGAGATCAACAATCAGCATTCGACCTGACAGACAGTGCAGCTGATTGGCTCAAACTATAAATCCGGGAATTTTCCGATTGCAAAGATCACCGAAGCCCTATTACGTTAACGCGTAATGCTCCAAAATACTCATCATGCGCAACTCAAGAATAAGTTAAATATAAAAATAGTATGGGCTTTCCAGGTAAGTTTCTCAACCTGTGCATTCAATTGTCAGGCTTTGAATCCGTTTTTAAGCGGCACTGGCACATTTTCAGAAATATGAATTTCTTCAGTTTGCTCGCAAATGATATAACTGGAGCTAGCAGACATTTGTAACACACAAGTACAAAAGTTGAGTGATTAAATATGTTGAATTGAAAAATAGTTCGAGGTTACTCTAACTGGACACTCCATATTGGAGTGTGGCCGAATCGCCCGGGGCTATGACGTGTCAAGCTAATTGACAACCTGGACAGGGACCCCTGAAGTATCTTAAAGGGGATGGCACGATGTAAGTATGAAGTTTCCATTTGAGTTAGCATGGGACTTCACCCAAAACCCCATCTGTAAAGTTTCGAGCCGGATATTTCAAATCGTTTGATGTGAGAGCTAAAAACGTGATTTTGTAAGTCCCATACGTTACTGTGTTAAAAAAATATTGGTCGACCAAAAACGGGGCACATGTCGTTTATAACTTTCCAAACCAAACATCTTTTAGCCCCTAAAATTTCACCAGGGTAATTGAGGAAAAATAGTAGCTTTATTCTGATACCAAAATTTTGACCACTTCCGGTTATAACATCGGGGTCCCTGGGGACGAGGCTATTAGTGATCGGGCCATGGACCCTTTGAAGTTGCTGCACGTGGTGCCTTAAGAGAGGGGCCAAGACAAGATTGTACAGGGGTCAAATTTTTTAAATGATCCAATCATTGTTAAACAGGTATACCATGTTATGTGTTTTTAACTAACTGTATAAGGTATCAGAAACGGTATAATTTGTAATATCTACAGCCTAAAGTTCCGAGTTATGGGCAACTAAAAATTGCAAAAATCAATAAAAAAAGGGTTCAAATTTAGTTGTAAAGGGGTCAAATTTTCAAGTTTGCTCCGAACTTTGGATAAAAATGGGCAAATTATTGTTGGGTCTATGATTTAAATAAGGAATAGTTTTGACTGTCGAGCTTAAAATGCTTAGTTGACGATGTATGGGGCACAGAAGGTCAACGAAATTGGCATTATGGGGCTTAAAACCTTGTTCCACTACTTCTTAAGCAAGCATTTGAGACACTCAAATACGCATGCATTTTGTTCTATTATAATCCATTAGGCCTGTGTATTTTTTTAATGTTAAAGGTGTAACGAGGAGAATTTGAGGTATTGTGTCAAATGTTGTAGTTATTTATAATAGTTAGACACTTCAATGGATTTCTTATATGTATGTGGCTATAGAAACGTCTTAAAAATGAAAACAGAAGGTGATTTGATTGCCTTATATAACATTCAATAGAAAACAATGGATTGAATTTGTTTTGCTCCTATAGAAAATTAGAAATTTCAATTTGTTTGGTTGAAGGAATAATATTAAGCTTTAAAGGCCGACTCAGAGATTTCATGAGGGACGGGCGCGCCCTCAAATTTCCGAAAAAAACTCGCGTTTTTGCATGTACATAATGCTTACCCATTACTAATCACGGTGTGAAATTGCTAAGCGGAAAGCGATCCTTCATATAGAAAATCACAAACTTTGTTTAAAATTCCGGATCCGGAAATTTGTGGGTATACACCAGTATCCTATGGGACGTAAATACTAACTAAATGTTTACTGCATCAAACGAAAAGTCGATTCATCTCAAATTTCGGAATTGTGCATTTTAGGTTACTATCTTTAGTTCTAGTGAATATTATTCATTATTAAACAAAAGAACTAATATTTCGAAATTCTGAGTCAGACTTTAATCCGTTCAGGGGGCATAATTTATGAAAACTTTACACCAGTGCAAAAATCAAGGCTTTTTATTTTTTTAAGGGACACCTATATTGAAAACATTGTACAAGTACATGAAATTGATTTTGTGTGAACATCAGTACAATCTGGCAACCAGGTTTTTTGCCGGGCGCTAGGCGACCGCTAAGAAACCACTGCTCTCAAAATTGCGAAGGAGTCTATTTCTATATCTGAAGGTCATCATTAAATTGTTTTTCTTTTATGAAAATGATCTACGTATACTATACTTGAGTTTTGAGGTTGGGGTGTGTAATGCGATGCAAATTCAGACAAAGAATAACATCACTGCCAGATTTTAAATGCTTTAAAAAGCTTCTGTAAATTTAGTCTCTGCCAAGACGGCTGGGAAATGGGAGTGGGGTTTTAAAACCGTTGCAGGGATTGAAAGGGGCGAGTAAGAGTAGTAACGAATAGGAGAGTTATAAGGAAGAAAATGAGCAGGCACGTTAAGAGTTTAAACTACGGGTGAGCAAGGAGGTATTTAGACAGGGTGAAAAGGCAAAAAAAAATGGAAAAGGGGTTATATTTAAGACGAAAATTTTAGGTGGTAACATCTTTATTTGAACGACATGAAGGTGTAACCCCCTTACTTATTTAAAGTTTATAATTGGGGATTCATTCTAAACACTTTTGCGCCCAATTGGGGTTTTTCTATTTTCTTATTGAAAGGACAGGAGAGATTTACGTACATCAAATTAAAGCTTTTGACTTGGGGAGGATGCAGTTGTACTATTTGCCCAATTGGGCGGACTTTTTATTTTCTTATTTGCAATGACAGGAGTGAAACTGTGTTTTAATTAAGCTCGTAACTTAGGGATGCAGTCGTTTCCACATATTTTGAGCCCAATTGGGGGCCTTTTTTATTTCTTGATTTAAATGACAGGAAGGTGTAATCCTATGTTAAATTAAAGCTATAACTTGGGGATTCGTTTTAAAAATTTTACACCCAATTGGCGTTTTGCTTATTTCTTATTTGAAATGACGGAGAGTTTTTAAAATAAAGCTTGTAACTTAGGGAGGCAGTTTTTAACACTTTTTGCGCCCAACTGGGCCGCCTTTTGATTTTCTTATTTGAAAGACAGGAGGTGACCTACATAAATTAAAGCTTTTAATTCGGGATTCAGTTTTAACACATTTTGCGCCAATTGGCGGTTTTTCTATTTTCTTTATTTCGAAATGACAGCGAAGAGTTTTACGTACATGAAATATTAAAGCTCGTAACGTAGAGATGCAGTTTTACATATTTTGCACCATGGGCCCGCATTTTCAATTCTTTATTTGAAATGACAGGAAGGGGTACCTATGTTAAATTAAAGCTTACACTTGGGATACAGTTTTAACACATTTGCGGCCACAAAGTGGTGGGAGTTATCTATTTCGTTATTGAAAATGACAGGAGAGTTTTACGTACCTCAAATTAAAGCTCGTAACTCAGGATGCAGTTTTTACAATTTTGCACCCCATGGGCGCCTTTCTCTATGTTTTTATTTGAAATGACAGGAAGGTGTAACCTACGTTAATTAAAGATTATAACTTGGGATCAGTTTTAACACATTTTGCGCCCAATGGGCGTTTTTTAATTCTTATTTGAAATGACAAGAGAGTTTTACAAACATCAAATTAAAGCTCGTCAATTAGGGATGACGTTTTTACTATTTTCACACCCAATTGGGCGCCTTTCTATTTTCTTTATTGAACTGACAGGAAGGTGTAACCCACGTTAAATTAAAGCTTATTAACTGTGGGGATCAGTGTTAACACATTTTGGCCCAATTGGGCGTTTTTCCTATTTTCTTTTTTGAAATGGACAGGAGAGGTTACACATCAAAGTAAAGCATCGTAACTTAGGGATGCATTTTTACATATTTGCGCCCAATTAGGGCATTTATATTTTCTTTATTTGAAATGAACAGGAAGGTGTAACCTACGTAAATTAAAAGCTTTAAACTATGTGAGGTCAAGGTTCACATTACCAAGGTCAAATGTCAACGGGAGATCAAGTTTGTAAAAAGGTGACTGGTCTCTAATGCAATCTATACTCAGGTATCAAACATCTACTTTGAAAGAGACATGAGATTTCAGGGAAAGAAGGCCCCCAATTTTCTCGAACCCCCGGGTTTTAATATTGAATGCTACCAATGTGTTAGAGACACCTGAATGAATACGCTGAATACCCGTCGTTAGGTTAATAAGATGATGATTTAGTGTTTATGTCGTGCACGACAGAAAGTCAAAGCATGGGTGTGTGTCTATGGGGAACGAATCGATTACGATAGCAGGCAATGTTCAACAAGTTCAAAACAAGGTTTGCGCGTTTTCTTTTGCCACGTTTGTCACTAAACCTTCGAACGTTCCTCAGTAGGTGTCCACGCCCGATTCAGTGCAAATTTGAGAGAAACGTATCCTTAAAAAAATTCCTCAGTCACGTAAATCAGTTCATATTTCTTTTATACATTGTTTCTGATAATTCAAGTGCAACTTCAAACTAGAAAACCATCTTCTCCTCTAAAGTCTGACTCAGAGATTTCGGAAAATTATTTTTTGTGTAATAATGAAAACTAGTCAAACTAGAACTAAAGATAGTAACCAAAAATGCACAAATCCGAAATTGAGATGAATCGGATTTTTCGTTTGATGCAGTAAACATTTATGTGTAGTATTCCGTCCATAGGATACTGTGTCTAAAACAAAAATTCCGGATCCGGAATTTTATACAAGGTTGTGATTTCTATATGAAGGAATTCGATATAAGCTTAGCAATTTCACACAGTGATTAGTAATGGACAAGCATTATGTACCATGCCAAAAAAACCCGATTTTTTTTTGGAAATTGAGGCGCCCTCCGCAGAAATCTCTGAGTCGCCCTTTAAATGCTTTTAATGTTGTCTTATTTTCTTGTAAACATTATACTGGCGACCCCCGACAACATTTTTTTATTTTTGTTAAATCAAAATTTGGTGAGGATTTCAAAAATATAGGGTTGCATTTGAAAGTGTATTTTTGGGTGCTTTTTGGTCGGATTTGGTTTTTATTATTTTTACTGATTTGTCATATTTGAAAGGACTAAACTCCTTTTGTCGGTTGATGTTCTTTTAATAAACGTTTTTTTTAAAAACACTTGAAAAAAGAACCGTGTTGATTTGTAACAGGAACGTGGATTGTGGCATTTAGGTGCATTAATAGTCACTTATATTAACTTAAGCATAAAAAGACTATCTAACTATTGGCAACATGCATGTATAAAAGATTTCTCACATCAAGTAACTACATTGGCTCCCCGTCCCATTGCTGACTCAATTTGTATATCGTGATCTAACTCAACCCACATATAGACAAGATGGATACGCCGACGTACCTTATCATATTACAATTAAGTGCTAATAGCAGTGCGCTAATTGGACCAGCACACTGAAAGAAGCGACATGGATGTGGTTGACAAATTTCTGATGCAGCGTAATAATAATGGCCTTGCGCATCGAGACAACAGGTTGTGTATGCGCTTAGGTGGAACCTATATTATTATTATGCCCTTCTCATTCGGACAGAAGCTGGAACGAAGTAGAAAGTAGAAAGTCCACTACTGCAGATATGGCCCTACTTGCAAGCATCTCTAAAGCCCGGAGACTAAAGCTGAGCGAAGCCAAAACCGCCGCTACTGCCTTCCAACTCAACAACAGAGAGGCTCATCGCCCCAGCTTCAAAAATCTCAATGGGGGACGCCTCTGCAAAAATCCTAGACCAACTATCGGGAGTGAAACTTGATCGGCAGCTTACTTATCGGCAAGCATCTCGAGTCATTTGTGCAAAGGTATCTCAGAGGAAGACCTCCTGCCACAGGATCTTCGATCATGGGGTGCTTATGGGCAGCTAAAGAGGCCAAAAGGGTGTTTCACACAAAACGACGACAAAGGATCAAAGGGGGTATAAACTCAAAAATGGGGTATGGCCTAAAAATTGCCAAACACAGCAAAGCCCGTATAGGATTGTCAAAAGGGCCAAAAGGGGGTTTTTCACACAAACGACGACAAAAGCTCAAAAGGGGGTAATAAACTCAAAAAGGGCTATGGCCTAAACATTGCCAAAACAGCAAACCGAGTCAATCAACAGTGAGACAAGTTGAGCTGGCTCACCAAACTTCAAATTTAGATGATGCTTCTACGCAAGAGAAAGAAGAAAGTAAAATGTACAAAAAAATATTAAAAAAAATAAAATAGGGGTCATTCGTATCAACAAACTTGAATTAATAAAAATGGGGCCTTCCAGTAGGCAACTTCGAGAAGGGGCCATGAAGGGGTACTAGCATGAAGTCTCAATAGGTAGGTGCCTCTCTTCCGGAGTCAAATTGACATGAAAATTATAAAAATGGTGCCATGAAAATTATAAAATTGTTGAAAGTGTGCGCATAGCGAGCGAAAATTTTTAATTTGGATTTAAAACTATTTAGAGTGGACTTTTATGGCAAATCCCGGGATGGCAAACTTTATGTGAAAAAAAGTGGGTAGCAGGAAGAAGAAAGAAAATGAAGGCCGGATGGTCAATTGAAGACCTGAAGATTTACAAAAAGGGTCATTAATGGGTAATAGTCCGGGTAATAGGTAGGATCAGGGGTTCATATAGTTGCCCGCGGGCCAAAATCAGCTCAAACCGGCCCCCGCAACAATTGATTTGGCCACGACCTTGCTAAAAAAAGATAAAAGTAACTTAAAATTTCAGGTGTACTTGGCCTGAAGGTGAACTTTCAAAATAATAGTTCGGCATTCTGTGGCCCTTTAGCTAAAATAATTAAGAAACCATGAGGTTTAGCGGGACACGGCAACAAAAAGGGGTCAGTGGGACAACAAGCCAATTTACCCCACCATGGTTCAAGAAATCCATTACCATCGGGAGAAGGGAAATGCCTTTGTGAGTAATCGGGGTGGGTAGTTTCGGACAGGGGACCATAATTACCTCGCATGCGCTATAAGCTATATCAAGCTTCTATCATCAGTGGCAAATTTCACCTCGAACCCTTGGCTACCCTGTTTTTTTTTTTTTTTTTCTTGACCTTGCTTTGGGTTAGGTACGATATACTGTTGCAAAATTTCAGTGTATAAAGGAAATTAAGAGCATCTTGAACAAGACTATTCAATTTTACGGCTGACATCAGAGTGTCATCAGTTTGTCAAAGGTCGGTGACCGACACCCGCTGTGAATAATGTCGCTACGACGATGTCGAAAGGTGGCGCCCTATCAATCGACCTGAGGAGTCCAGTCTTTTTACAAAAGCTAAATGTTCACTCCAAGTATGTGGCGAGGTGGAACAAAGTAATGGTGAAACATGTATGTGTAAGCTACTGAAGTAAACTTTGCAGCGGTTTGGCACTGTTTCGAGGTGAATGAAAGTTCTTAGAGGGGGAAAGGATGGTCAAGACATGCGTGTTATGTGGCTTAAAATTCGGAGGAGGAAGGGAATACCAACTATGATTTCTGGATGATACAGGAAATGGTGAGTTGGTCTTTGTGTGTTTAATTTGGCCGTTTTGGGGGGAGTAAGCTTCAGGCAACAATGCGCCTGATCCCACATAATGACATTAATGGAACATAATGCAGGTACCGATTGATTGCGGTGACACTACATTGACCTGCAACTGTACAACTGCAAGGCTGGCATGCTTCACTTGTCAACAAAACACAACTCATGATGTTGATTATTATGGTATCACTATAGAAGTAGTTATAGTATCACGGTCCATAAGGCTAGATGGGAATTTGGCCGGGGAATTGGTGAGGAATGCTAAATTTACTTGTTTTACAGTTCAATAAGGTTTATCGTGTTTCCTCCCGCCCTGTGATTTGTGGTAGATCAACCGATGTCACTGTGGTGGTGTATCCTCCCCCTGTCTTTCGCGGTTCATAAAGATTTTCACTGTGGGTACTCCGGCGCCTTTCGTCCGCCTATTCATTATTTTTTACTTGTGTCAGCCGTTTACTCTGTTATGAACCCGCCCACCCATGATGTCATCATCTGTTTCCGTGACTGTCAATGAGGATCACGGCAAAAAGTGTAAAGGCAAAACTTAATTGAGGATTTTTCCAAAAATTTATGTTTAAGTGATGATAAATGTACTACAAGGTTGGTTCTCCATGAATAATTACAACTTAAGTAATCTTTGTTTTTATGAAAGGTACGACCAAATTATTTCCCTTCAAATTAATAACAGAAAATTTCACACAGTCATCAGTGCTATCTATAAAGATCGCGTGCAGCCGCCGCCGCCAATGGAGTGAATACCGTAACACAAATGATATAGAGATAACAACAGCGGGAAAGAAAATACAAAAATTAAATGAGAGAGGAGAAAATAAGTGACGCCTCTTGCCCATCAATTTCCAGAGTATCCGGAACACAAATGTTGAGCTTGATATTGTTCTGCCGAGCTGCAACCAGACATAATCATTGGAACAGAGACGTGGTTAAATAAATCTGTTTATAACGCAGAAATTACACCATGGGGTACACCACAATAAGAAGAGACCGGGAAGGGGCTAGCCATGGCGGTGTGTACTGCGCATTAAAAAACATTTGACAGTCTACAGGAGGCAGAATTAGAGATGGCAGGAGAAAACCTCTGGGCCCAAGTGATTGTCTATGGTAAAAGACCACTTGTTTTGGGGGTTATATATAAACCCAAACATAGTGGATGAATCACCAGATGAGGTATGAGGAATCAATTGAAATCATCAATGCTAAGGAGAGAGTCTCTGACATTATAATAACGGGCGACTTTAACAATCCAATATTGACTGGGCAACCGGAAACATCAAAAACACCTCATTATGCCTCCAAAACAGCAGCGGAGAAGTTACTGGATGCAACAAGGGACTATGGACTACATCAAATGGTCACAGAACCCACAAGAGGGGACAATATCCTTGACATCGTTCTACCAATAATCTAAACATCATAAATCTGACCAGAGTGCATCCAGGTCTTAGTGCTCATCATATGGTTATTACTGACTAAATTTGCAGTAAAACAACCAAAAAAACAAAAGAGGAAAAATTTACTTGAGAAATAAAGCAGATGAAGGAACAAGATAAGACAGAAATGAAAGATTTCCAGGAGACTTTCAACAACATGAAATGGATGTTCAAGTTCAGAGAAAAAAAAAAATGGGATCATCTCGAAATGGGGAAATTAAAGAGTAATGGATGAGAACATACCAACTAAAACACGTTCAAACGAAGAAACCTTCCATGGTTTAACAGAACTAGCGTAGAAGATCAAGGAAGGAAACAGAGAGTATAAACAAAGCCAAACGAACTGGCTTACAGAGTGATTGGAAGAAGTATAGGGATTTCAGTCACGATAATAGGAGAGCATTAAACAGATCTCGGTGGGACTTTGTGCGTAATAACCTGGAAGCATCAATTAAAGACAACCCTAAGGCCTTTGACTGGCATGAAGAATTTAAGAAGCGGACTAGTGGTATTGGGACTCAATCAAAATAAATTACGCACTGATAGTAAAGATAAAGCTGAGGCACTGACCATCAATTTGCAGTGTTTTCACGCAAAGAAGATACCAGTGTGATCCCGACGCTTGGGCAGAGTACGATACCGAATATACGTGACCTGATTATCCATGAAGAGGTGTCAAGAAAACAGCTTCAAAATCATCAAAGCAAACCCAACGCCACCAGGGCCGATGGGCATGTATCCATGGATGCTGAAAATGGTGGGACGAGATGACCCATCTTAACTAGTTGTTCCAGCAATCATTGATGAAGGTTTCCTGCCCAACAAGTGGGTCAGGAAGATATATGTCCCATCTAATAAGAAAGTCGGGTTCAAACTGAACCAAGTAATTACAGACCGTCTCTTTAACAAGTATACATGAGATACTTGAACATATGTCCCTCTCAACATCATGGACCATCTGGGAAAAACCATAATATTTTAAATTGACAACCGCATGGTTTCAGGAGCAAATATCGACAGAGACACAACTAATTCTCACCAGTGATGACCTGACAAAGGGAATGGAAAGGGTGACACAAACACACTAGCAATCCTTAGATTTCGCTGAAGGCGTGCGCATAACGTACCACACGAAAGCCTTCTAGGTAAACTAGGACTACTCTGGCATCAGAGGGACCTTACATAAGTGGATCAGACACTTTCTCACTGAAGAACACAGAGTAGTCTGCCAACAGGAGTCGCATCAGATACACAAAAAAAGTATCTCAAGGTGTTCCGCAGGGGACTGGTAACAGGACCACTGAAATTCCTAATTTTCAATTAACGGACTTGCCTATAAATCTCCATAACAAAGCAAGATGTTTGCTGACGATTGCGTGGTATATGCAAGGGGCAAGAGCCAGCAAGACCGTCAGACACTAAGGATGACCAATATATTGGAGAATGGCAAAATAAAGGGAGTCATTCACCCCAAAATAAAGTTTCATTATGAAGATATCCAACAAGAAAACGCCACCTGATATGATTATACTTTCGTGGGCAGCAGCTAGAAGTAGTTTAGTTCAAACCATATCGGGTGTGGAAATTGATAACAAATTGAGATGGAACATTCACAGAAAGAATCGTTATTTCTAAACCAAACATTGTATTGGGATGACTAAGAAGAAAACCTCTGGTTTTGTCACAGTAAGTTAAAGAAAATGCATATAAAACACTCGCCGTCCAATCCTGGAATATGCTAGCACGTCATGGGGACCCTTACCATACAGGTGATGTTCAACAAATTGAAGTGTTCAAAGGAAAGCGGCCGTTTCTGCACAGGCGATTTTAGGCAGAAAGTAGGGTCACAAAGCTGATCCAGAAGCTAGGTGGGGAGTATGGAATAGCAGAAGGAAGACGCTAGATTGACGATGATGTACAAAAATTCTCAATAACATGGTGGGGATTTGCAAGGATAACCACATACTCTGAATTACTGACCAACGAACAAGGGAAAAGTTAATGCTCAAACTATTAAAAACAAATCTACGGGAGAATTGACACCTATAAATTACAGTTTTTTTCCACGCACAATTAAAGAAAAAAAAAATTTTGGAACCAATTAGACAACGCAACTGTGACCAAAACAACCACTGTGGCCTTCAAAGAGCAACTAAGCAAGCAAGGAAGTAACCAGAACAAAGCAAATGCAACCAAAGCAATGAAGCAAAGCAAGCAAAAGCAAGAACAAAACTCGTAGCACCCCGCGCGACCCAGAACCCAAACGTTGGTGAAATACAGTTTTGAGCTGAGCATACCGACGAAACAGAAACAGAAATTCTCCCAGTTTACATTATAAACACCACAAACTTCATTCATTACCGTATAATGAAGCAGCCGACTATTAATCCACAATATGATTAGCAATTTCACAAATTGATATTTGAGTTTAATTGTTCAATATTTAGTTAAGAAAAGAGATCTTTTCGTGGAACGACGCCCCTGAGATACACCGGACATGGAGGCAAACTTGGCCATCGATTGCCGCTTGAATCACGGCCCACACATCGCGCATCGCACATGGAAAACTCTCAGCTTGTTAGACTTCTATCAACCTATAGGCCTACCTGCATTTTTTCATAACTGTAATTTCAAGTAATTCCACCATAATACTATTTTTTAGTGTACGGGCCTACCCGGTACATCAAAGTTTAGACAAATTCTTTAAAGTTTGCTCTTACCAAGTTTCAAAGAGTGTACATTGGCGAATGGATTTTACCATTTTACAATGTAACAGTGCAGTGCCAGTGGTAGCCGACGGAGTCGGCCGCTCGCAAATATTTGCGTGCGGTGGATCGATCATGTCTTAAAAGCTTATGTTGACAAACATAAAATCATTACAAATAAATCTATGTAGGAAAAATATAAATGTTCTGTTTTACAATTTATAAAGTGTCATATATGGCTGAAATATTTAAATAAATGTGTGATTACCAACGACAGGACGGACCAAGGGGCTGTAGCTGCACTAGCAGCAGGGCAGATCACGCTCATGTCAACTCAAAATTTATGTCTTCTTATGCCCCCAAAACAGTCGCCATTCAGGGCTCGATTTAGAAAATAAAATTTACATGCACAACCCCTGATTTTTCCTCAAAATGGGCTGAAAAATACAAAATTTTACATGCACAGGGAAAAATTCTGCATGCACAGAGCCAAGGTTACATGCATTTGTGCATGTAAAACCCCTCTAAATCGAGCACTGCGCCATTTATTTGTACCTTGGTACTTTTACAGATAAATGTGTAATATATATAAATCTTACAGCTTTTAGACTCTTTGTGATTTTGTTAATACCAGACTCCAAATTTTGAAAGTTTTTTTTGAGTTCCCATCGCCAATAGGCAAGTACACCTTGTTTACAGTTACATCCGGGAATCCAACTTTTGTTTGCCCCTTTTTCGATCCCATCATGTTTTGCGATAGAGCGCCCTCTGTTGATATTTTGCTATCTACGATAAACCTTATTCAGTGCAGTGACTGTGAGTTGGTAGTAAATTTAATTAAAACATGAAAAACTACTCATTGATGGAGGTTGTTTTCGTCTCTTGCTAATGGTGCCGTTTTAAAACTGGAATTTTGTGTTTTTGATCCCAAAATTAAAGACACTATCAGTGATTTGCTAAATCAGCAATCGAAAAAATCATCAAAAATCAGATTTTAGCATGTCGTAACACGTACAGGTATCCTAATATAACCTGCAAATGGATAAGGACCCGAAGCAACCTATAAGGACGAATCGGAGATTTTGTCATTACTGTCCGAAAGGACCACTTAATACAACACGTAATTGAATGGAGAATCGTATCTTGGAACACTGCAGTTTTCTTCCTTTTCGTTCAATTCTATAGCTGGAGAAGGTAACTTAGGAGAATTCTACAGGACTTATCCTTCACTTGAAGCTATTAATGCAAATTTCAAATATTTTTCAACACTGATAGTGTTCTTTAAGTGTTTCTCTTTTCCCGGTGCAGATTTGTCGCGCTTCGCTAGATTTGGCATCCTTGGTGGGATGAATTCTGCCACCACATCCTTCAAGTTCAACGTGCAGTTTATTCAGTTCAGGCTGCCAAATTCACAGGGTGGTGGCACAATACAAAATTCTTTCCCCAGCAAAACATAAAACTGGTGAAATCCAGAATGTTCAAAAAATAAAACTTAAGTTCTACAAGAAATATGTCCAACTTAGCGATATCACACAGATTGTTGAATGGCTTCTTTATAACCACCCATTTTCACCTCGTTTATGAGAATGATCCCTTACTGCCAAAGAAGAAATTCAAATTTTTAATTGTCCTGTGTCAGCTACTCAACTGTCTTGTTTACAAAAATGGTGGCCACACCAGTGCTTTGACAGCTGTATGAAAAAAAGTGACCTTCGGAAAAGTTCGGAGCTAACATCGGAAATGTCATGAACATTCAGTCACATGATTGTAATCTCATTCTAATTCTCAGTAGGACAGCAGTTGGGGGAGGAATATAAGTACAATTGCAATATACATTAGTTTTCGAGAATTTAGGAACAATTTTCAAGTGAAGGGTGCTTTCATCAGTAACATGTCATCAATCTACAACTAGTTTCGGTACTGCAACCCTAGGGTTGTATCCCCATAGGTCTACAACAAAGGCAAGGCAATATGGCATCCCAGCGAAAAAACGTATGTGCCTGTGGGTTTTATACCTGTATAGTGGGACACCCTAAACGTTACATCATGGAAAAACAAGTAAATTCATCAATTTCTGTATTTGTTAGTATAGCATTAAAATGATGTACAACACCATAGTAAAACCATACATTTTCTGAAAGCTGAAGGTGTAAGGACTCTATATTTTCAAAGCTGACGTTGATATACAGGGTGTGCAAGAAAACATATATAGTGTGCAAAACCAAAAAAATAAATCTTTTCAATATGTTACCTGATGAAAAATCTTGAAGACAAGTCGTACATGCAAGATAATTATATATTCTTACAGGCAGAACTATAGGCTTTCAAACCATATAAAATTTGGTACATTCAGCTTATTGAACAAGTGACATACAGGGTGGCCAAAAATTGACACTTTTTTTGTGAAAAATAACATGCGTTTATTAGGAAGTACAAAATTGATCCATATAAAATGGTAAGAATGCATTGTTACTTGCTGGAAATCTTCAGAAAGAATCACAACGAGATCTGGACAGGTAACAAAGTAGTTTTTGTACAGGGTGGTATGAAATTGTAGATATCAAAGTTGTAACGATGCCCATATTTTTAGGCTTTGTACCTTCTAATCAGACATGTTGTGGGCTGAGGTTCTTCTAATTGTAAGAAATTTTGATCAGTTAATGTATATCATGTAGTTTACAGATGACCATACACTTTCTAATGTGAAACATACAGGGTGGTGTTCAAAATAATATGGTATTATGCTATATAAAACAAATGTTGTCATCATTATCGATGTGTGATAAATTTGTGTTTGAATTCTTGAATATCAATTACAACATAATACACTTGCTATTGGAAACAGTACTTCATTTGATATGTCTTTCTTACACAGCAATATAGCTACATGTTACTGTTAGCGATCCTGATCTGTTTTGTATTAGTTTTTAGTACGAAATTACTGACCATCGTCTCACATGCGAATATGCCTATCAAATGACAAAATGGAGTTAATTAGTACATTAATTAATTGGTAACTAATTAAGGGCATTATTTAACTAATGGAAAGGATGGGTGTTTGGTCATTTAATTTTTAAACTGTTTGTTGATTGACTTAAAGCATTTAGTTTGAAAACGAATCGCATTACTTGCGGGCTGTTGTTAACTGTTAATTCAATCAAAGTTAATTAATTAAATAGGGTTGAATTTGATTTTAAGTACTTGGATTTTATACTAAGATATGTATGGAACCTGTGCAAGAGAAAAAGTCTCCATATCACTAGTTGTTTGCATTTTACAACCATTTGAAAAATAGTATTAAAGCATATCAAAAACCCAAATTCCCATAGACTTAACAGGAGGCTGCACCGCGGCCCTCCACAGTAATGACTTTGTTATCATTTTGCTTCATTAAAACGACAACGATAAACATATGTGAAAAAATAATGCATTTTTGAAAAGAAGAATAAATGGGCTTTAAAATAAGCCCAAATTTATGACAGTTGTACAGTTTATTTATCTTGTAGCCCTTTGCTAAACCAAAAAAGTTAGTGCCAATGTAACGTTCTCCCAAAATCAGGTGTCCCACTATACGACACATGACCATGGACAGTTCAGAGTCAACTAGCAATGCAGACTTTTGGTCACACATATGCCCAATTGAGCAATATCATAGGATTCATGTTAACTTAAGGCACTTTCCAGCTGATGGTCCTGTAGTTCTCACACATTGGTGATGTTCCCTTCTTGGGCATGGTAAGAATGATAGATTTTGTCCATTCTTCTGGAATGCGTTCATAATCCAGATATCATTCAGATCTTGTTCAATTGGGCTGCGATTAATCAATAATTGGTGTAATCAATGCGTTACCGCACTGTTGAAGGGAAAAATCAGCAATTTTCGTCGGCTTCTATCCAGGATTCTATCGCAGCAGTAGTCATGACGGGTTTGTGCAGAAGAGAGATGTTTTAGTGAAAGCAAAATTCAAGGTGGTATTGTGCCCAAAATATAATGCTTCACTTGATATACACCCACATAATAGATTAGTCACTTGCCTTACCTTCAAAATCGTGTTGTTTTAACAGTTTGATGAAGGTTCAGAAGGTGGTATTTAAACAAAAATTGCGGAGCTTCACATCTCTACTTCCTCCAGTCCTCCATGTTGTATCGAAAGACAACAAATCGCTGTCAATAGCAGATAATTCAAACTGTTCGGTTCGGCAAATTACGGCGTGCGGGAAATATTTACCCCCATAGGGATTTACCACGCTGTAGTCTGTGTCACGATCTTGCGAAAGATATTATCTAAATTGGAATGCGCGAGAGACTAACGTTATCAGTGCCCCATAACAATGTGTAAAAAATAATTTCAATCATCCCCCCCGAAAAACGAAGGGGTTCTAATGATATTTTTGCATGAGAGTGTCATAGATTTGTTTCTCTTACGAGAACATCCCTCTCCTGGGTTGAACCTATAATCTTTTGAGAAATAGAACATTTCTACTATCGGTAGATTTTTAACACACGATCTCCATCTATGGGCTCGAGGGGCAGCGAAACACTTCCCCCATGCTACGTCACTTATGCTATATCAAAACTTTCCGCACCGCCGTGGGTACAGTGCACTACGGCGGGTGTATTTGGGGCACATTTCAGTGATGGCCCCCCCCCCTTTCCGTTTCTTTAACCAACTCGCCTCAAAATTAGAATATGCCTTCAATATGCGCCCAATAATCGATCTGAAGTTCCAACCCGTGCTGCACTGCAAACGTTACTCGTCATCATTACTACGATGGAGTGAGATCAGGAGACTTCAAAGTGGCTTATTTCAAATAACTGCTTTTGAGGAACCATTATTAATCCGATGTTGCCAACACTTACGCAATCTAAACCTAATACCAACAACGCAAAGTAATGTAACACCAATGGCCGCAATTTGTGGTTTCCACATCGTTCTGCACACACGTTGCTTATACGGCTTTTAAATCCTGTGTTAAAGCCCTGGGACTTTGAGGCAGTGAGATGATAACGACCAAATTGAAAAGATAACACTGCCTGAGGTCACAGTTACTGGGACATATCGCAGCAACGGCCATGTTTTTACAATCTCTCGAGGGTATCGTGAAACAGACTCTCTATGCCACCTGAGCTGTGGAGAGGTCAGGTCATTTGGCGTATCGGCTGTGACAGGGCCGCCGACCCGTTTGCAGTGTTCACGTTCGTTCAGCATGCTCTGTTTGGAGCTTATGTGAGAGCAAATATTTCAGACATCCAAGCAGGGACCAGGCATGAAACGTCACCAAGCACCTTAATAATGCTACGACATGATGACATCCCAGGTTACATTGGCAGATTCTCCTAACTCATGTGTTACAATCATTCTGTACACACGAGAGACTGGCAGTGAATTTTAATCAGTAAAAGATTTTTTATCGACAATTAATGAACTTTACGATATATGTTATACCATGTAAAAAGAAACGTGTCATGCGCAAACGAGCAAATTGAAATCCCAATGGATATCATTTGCTTATTAAAAAGTATTCGGAAAAGAAAAAAAATAAATTGTATAAAAAATCTATTAGGAAAACATTAGGGCCACCGGGCAGATCCTGTATCGTTTAAAAAGGTGACCCACCCCTGGCAAGTACATATTTTGCGGCGATAAAATTCTTAAAAATTATAAAAATAAGTTTACGTGTGTTCACCTCTTGTTTGTGCCCTGTTTTCTCAAAAATGAATTATAATTGCCCCATTTCTTGTGAAATCTATCACATATAAAACTCGTTATCAAGATTTGCTTTACTCCCGCGATTACAATATAATTGTAACGTGTGTACGAACGTTGAACTCTAAAACCGCGGCTAAAGTGACATACTCTGTGAGTTCGAGACTGATCAGCTGTTGTGATCATGTAACATAATCATGGCGTCTTCGTACCCGAAAAAGGTCGGGAAAGTGGCATTATGTAATTAATTCCTGATGTGGAGGGTAAAATAAAGCCATCTACATTTTAGTGGAAATGGTGGAAACAAACAACACGAAAGAACGGCTGAGCTTTTCGTGGAGTTGAGTGGAATTCATGGCTGGAGAAGGCACTGAATTGCATGGCATGCATCGTCCATCTAATCGTTGATTGTACGTATCGTGCTTAGCACTGCACCTGGTCATAGAATCACGATTCGACTATTTGTTTGTGAAATTGCAATTGACTAACGGCTTGTGTATCGTGGCCTATATCATGATTTATTGTCACGGCCATGGCATTTGGGTTATGGCATAGTTCATGTTCAATCTCGCAAGTGCATCGTCAATCACTGTCTGACTGTACTGTAGTCAACTGGTAGCCATGTTAACGCATGCATGGCTTGGGTGGTCCCTGTCATTGAAGTCATACGTATTCTTCAAGGATAGATTCAGGATTGTGCTCTAATTGCATTTTCACTATTAAAGGTACTGACCATTTGTTTTTCCTTTAGCCCCTGCTAGCGTAGCATATCACATGGGCGACAACTTGACTTTGTGAATATGATGGGAGGGAACAAGGTTATCATAGGGGGTCACATCGAATTGTTACTATTTTGCCCCAATGAATTACTGCGCTTTTTTTCTTATTAAATTGTGAGGACCAATAGACAACCTTTTCCATCCATGTTCCAATCAAAATGAATTTGGTGTGTATCAGAAGTATGAAAAGAAAAAAAGTCACAAACCACATATTTTTCTCAGTCATTACCCAGAAAATTTAATAGGGGATTAACGGTGGAAATATTTCCAACAAAACGTCTCCCATATAGTGGTGACCCTATCATGGTCCGATTTTCCATATCATATTTAATATCTCCTCACATAGAAATGTATCCCCAAAAAATTTATACAAAGTTGAGTTATTAAATGGTTTGGGTACGCAATCAAATGTGACCAAAATTAAAAAATTGTCCATTAGACGCATGGTAATTCGATGTGGTCGACCCACATTTGGAGACTTTTTTCATAACTACATGGAATATTTTCTTGGACTTAAATTACTCAGTAATTCAAAAATATGAAATTGTTCTGATCCAAAATAATAGATAAAAAACGGGGGTGTCCCTGCCCATCTGCTCATGTTCCCTTTCTCATGCAGGCCCAAATGAATGACCTTTGTTCCAGTGTATATCAGAGAAGGACCAAATGTGTGTTTCTTCTAAATTACATCTCACCCACCCCATCATTACACCACCCCACTCTGACCCCACCACAACCCAAAGGTACATCAGAAAATCACCCTCGAATTTTATCCCCTCGTACGTCAGGATAAGCTGCCCCAGTATTTCATTAAAGGCACTATCAGATGAAATTTGCTAAATCAAAAAATCGAAAAAATCATCAAAATCGATTTTTGCTTGTATGTAACAAGTATGGTGTCAAACAACCCTACAATGATAGGACCAGAGCAACCTAATATAGGACAAAATTGGACAATTTTAGTCGTATCCGTTGGACACTTACTACAACACGTAATTGAATAAGAGATTTGTATCTTTGAACACTGCCGTTTTCTTCCTTTTTCTGTCAATTTTTCGGTTGAAAGAAGTAACTTATGAGATTTCTACAGACTGACCTTCAATTTTAAGACATTCCTGCCAAATTTCAGGGTATTTTGACTCATTCGGATAAATCACTGATAGTGGGGTGCTTTAATTAAAAGAAAATGGAGGGGCCCTGAACTAAATGTTATAGATCCCCTCCCACTAGGGGTTGTATTGCGTCATCCCACAATGCACCAGTTGTTTGTGGACATTGCACCTAACTAGGGTAATGTGATCCCACCAAAGTCATATTCATAAATGTCAACGTCATAAAAACTGGCACTCATAGCCTGCAAAGTACTTTTTTATCCGAAGTTACAATTCATTCCAAACACTGAAAATAGGCACAGTGTAATGCACTATGGGATTTGTTTAAAATGCCATCTGGTCCATTCCCCAGCCATCTACAATTTCCCTATCAGTTTTAGTAATTCTTTTTAAAATTTACAATAGCTTGCATGTTGAGTTTGAAATTGCGGGGGGAGCACTATGTAAAAGCTACAATCCAACACCCCCTTCAACCACATCGCCCACCCAGGATCTTACTCAAAGATACACACAAAACTAAATATGCTATCTCTAAATTATACCACTCCATCTGCAGAAAATATTGACTTTTTAAATTACCATCAGAATAAATTTTCACCTCTAGGGATTTTGAGATATTAATCAGAATTTATGTTTCATCAAGATTTCGCTTTTACGTGTTAACAATGGCGTCGTCTTAAAATTGGGATTCTCGGCGCCCTCCCCTGCTGTTACTACGATGGTGCTCTGCGCCTCGGGCTCGCTTTATGGATCATTGTGAAGTGGTGAGAGAAAAGTCTCAGGGAACACCGTATATGCTTTTACAAAGCTGCTGAATTTGGATTGATTTTTGTCAGCAGACGTTGACGCCTTGGTTAGTTAGACCGCATTTCCTGGAAAACGCACAACTTGTAAAAGTGAGAACAAGTGGAATTCTCTCAGACACATTACTCCATTGCATACCACTAGATTTTTACTTGTGAGGGGTGCGGCACTTCATGCAATTATAAGGTATTTCCTCTGTTGTGTAAACGGTAGCCTACTAGTCATGTCAACATCGACTGTTATTACAAGAACTATAGAAATAACTATTCTGTTCTTGCGTTGGCAAAACAAACATCTTAGTGACCTCCTTAGGACAAGGGAGAAATATAATATTGAAACACTGGCGAAAATTTTAAATTTCTATTATTCGGACCAAAATCTAAGTGTGTTCTGAAAAGTTTGTATCGGGAAACGCAATTTATACATGTCCAAAAAACAAATTTCGACCGAGCTTTAATAAATACTTTGCGAATATAGGGTCGTCTCTTGAAATTCGACTAGTAAGCATACAGGCAACAGACTTCTCTTCGTATTTACACAGAAAAATAGCACACAATAACAAAATATCACCTTCAGAAAGTTAGTTGTGGTGTCCACAAGGGCCTATTTTGGGACCTTACTTTTATCCTTATATGAAGATATCTGCCATACATCTAATCTGCTCAAAACAATTTTATTTGCCGATGACACTACCATGTTTTAATCCCACAAAAATATTCCTACATGTTGCAACATGTCGATACATGAAATTAGAGGAAGTGTGTAATTGGTTTTTTAAGCAAATAAATTGTTTAAATGCAAAGAGACTAACCTAATGTATTTAGGCACACGTTGCAGACAACGAACATATGTAATGATCACAAGATTTATTGAGATGGCGTGTAAGTTTTGATCTGAATTAGAGTTCATGAACTAAGTTATGGGAATTATGATTGACGAAAATATGACATTGGAGGAAACATATTGAAAAATGTTGTAAATCTGTTCTAGAAATGATGGAGTTCTCAACAAAGTTAAAGGTTTTCACCCAAAACTATTACTGTACAGTAGTGTTACCAAATTAAACTTATGGGCTGCTACTATGGGGAAATGGCTAAACAAAAAGTATAGAATATTTAAAAGTTTTCGTCTGCAAAACGTGCCCTAAGATAAATTTCACTAGTCCATATTTATGTCTAACGACCTTTGTTTGAAAAATATATATGGCCTTAATTATACCGGTATTAACATGTTACAAAGAATAGTATATTTATGGTTAAATATAAACATAGCTTGCTACCACGTTCTTTTGATGATTTTTTTACATCCATGGAAACAATCATAATTTACAAACTGAAATCGAGATGATTTCAGAATACCTTGAAGGGTGGTTAAAAACAGCCTTGACTGTTAGGTCAAAAGTATGGAATAACTTGCCCAAACGTCTAAAATCGGCAAAATTCATTCGAACATTTAAAAACAAATCTTAACCAACCCCCCACCAAAATCTCACAAAACCACATCAGTGGTACATATTGTGAGACTTTGTGAGATTCAGTGATTAAACACTCTGCACTAAGCTATTTGTGAGATTTTGTGAGTTCAGTGGTTTACGATGCATGGACACCATTGTGATTTTGTGAGATTCATTGATGTTAATATTATAAGTTAATTCTATACTTTGAGCTATTGTGAATCAGTGATTTCCTATCAGAAGAAATATTGATTTTGTTTGAGATTCATTGATTTATTTTGATAGATCTCCTCGCTGTATGTGTTTGTGAGATTCAGTGGGCCCCCCCTTGTGAAAGTGTCTTTGTGGGGTTAGGGTTCAATGTTTGCTACTTTAAAGTTTTATGTATAATTTGTACCTGTATCACTGTTTCTTTTTGTTTACGGCTGGTGGCCCTAATCGATTTTATTTGATTCATTATTTATGTTTAGTGATGGCCGATCTTTATCGGCAGATCGGAATCTCCCGATTTCTGGTCGAAATCGCTTTGAATCGTGATCGGGAGAAGTCATCAGCTACGATCTAACCTCACCGTCTCCCAAACTGACAATAAAAAGCCCAAAGTTTACTAAATACAACAAGATTTTAAGCTTACCATTTATATTTTTTCTTTCCTATGTGACTCTAACATTATGTCATTATAATGTGCTGCCATCATTTACCGCAAGAATCCTGTTGTTGTACACTGTAGATTAATTTCTATACTTTTGCTATTTTTAACGCAATACTTCTGAAACGGGAGGTTTTTCTGCGGGTGATCCTCCAAAATACATGAAAATTCCATCAACAATCTACAGACGAAATGAGCATTGCGTACAAGTAGTCCATTGCAGCCATTGTTAGCTGAAAAGAAGACCCCACGTGTGTTTCCTCATACGTAAATCATCAGTAATTGTAAAAAGCTGGCTCATTATTTCCTTCATTAAAATTCTGTTTTTTTTGTCTCATTTTATAATATTAACTCGTCAATATAATTTAAAGTAAAACAGAGCTTCAATGTAACCTTCAAACCATCAAACTTTATCACAAAATTCCCACGACTTGTAAACAACCTCAGTGAGCAACACCACCGCGCTGATAGGACCTCTCACACACGAGTGGCCATGCCAGCTTGAATAAGATATAACTAACTGCACAGTGGGGGGTTAATAATTGATTTGATACACTATCACGCTAACTCAACATAACAGAAACACATTGTTTACCTGTATTTACGATTAACAATAGACCATGGCTGCGGGTAATTGGAGATCGATCACTGGTTTTTGACGTAAATATCCATAGACTGTCAATGCATATTGTTTCAACTCGGGAGCGGGTCAAATGGTTGATAGGGTAGTGTGAATTTCACTGCGATTTTGGCGCGATTTCTATTACAAAATATAATGTATGAACGGGATCTGATCAGCCGATTTCAACCATTTATGATCGGAGGATCGGCAGTACCGATCTGTGGCTGGATCGGCCATCACTATTTATGTTGTGTTTGAGCTTACGACATTTTGGGTATGTTCTTGTTTTTTTTTTGCTTTGTGTGCAATGTATGAATGTGTGGTTTGTATTTGACATGTATATTTAATCAGGGGGTGCATTGCTTATCAGGCATCTGTTTAAGTTGCACCTCTCCATTCCTTTTGCTTGTATTTTTTTTGTTGGTTTGGTAGTGTTTTTTATGATGGAACTAAATTATTATGATTATATTATGATTTTCAAGTATTCGAGTGTTACGTTACTTAAGACTTAATTTAGAAAGATGTTGTACTCTAATTGGTTCCAATTCCTGTTTTGAAAAAAAATTGTATTTCCAATGGCGCCTGGGTATCGTCACTTCGCTGTGCCCACGTGCCTGGATGCTATTTAAATCTTCAAAACAACACTACAATTTTTTGCACTATGCGCAACATTCAAAATGCAAATTTTTGACATGCGTATTTCCCGGATGGTAAACAAGAAAGCAGTAGCGTCACCACTGATCAACATGAACTGTAGTCGTGTCCAGTAGATTTCATTTTGCATTTTCAGGCATGTTACAAACACCAACCATTCGGACGTAGTTTACTATACACAGAATGCGACTGTAGCTTTACTACTGTTGCTGCTGGAGATGTTTAGGAACTGTAAGTACTTTCTAAAAAGAATTTTGAAGAGCACAAAAATATTCGCTTCGTAAAGGGTACTTGTTCGACCACTATCTACATCAGCAAGATTCTACCACAGGTGTAACACAAAGCTTAGGCTACTCCGTGTACTCTTAGCTGTCTCCAAGGGTAACCCATTGATGCACTATTGATGTAGTCCCTACAACTAAGTAATTGTGAGTACACAAGCAGTGGTATATAGCAACTGTGAAACTATTACTACTTACAGTACCCATCCTATAGTGGACTCTGCAGTTGCCTGCTAGGTGACTGACAGGTACCCGTGTAAGCCACCAGTAGTGGGAGTCCTCTGCAGTACTCCACTGGAGTACCTTCGCAGGTACTCCCCTACTGGCTGCCTTGTAGGCAGCACTGCCCGTAGAGGGGCGCCAAACATTTCCATTGTTGTTTATGATTTTCTGATCATTTTCAGCTTAGTAACGAACATCTATTTTTGAGTTTAGCATCAAACCAAAACCCCTGATATATGAAATTTTTGTCTAAAACAGTGACAAAATGTAAATAATGGGAATAAAAAATTACTAAATAGTCCAACGCAGAGCTCAAAGTTCATTTGCATGGAGTACTCATGCAGGTACTCCCGCATGCGGTGAGTAGTGTTAGGCTACGGCGTGTGTACCTAAGTGGATAGTTACCCCCACTTTTGCGGCCCGCGATCTGGTAGCCATGCAGGTGGGTACTCAGTGGCTACTTAACAATGACGAAAAATTGGGGTTTGTACACTTGTATCTCCACAGATTTGGGAAGGTCCTCATTTATATGAAAATGAGAGCTCTGTTACCGTAGGTTCGGTACACAGAGATATTTACTCAACGTCAGTAGGTCATTTGCTGCAAGAGGGGAAATTGGCCCCCTGTCTCTGCAAGTGCTCTCGTTTTCCCTCTCTCTCTCTCTCTCCTCTCTCTCTCACTGTCACTTTCACTCTCCCTCTCACTCTCACTTTCTCTCCTCTCTGTCTTTTGTCACAAACTCAAGGGCTGAACTTTTGTTTGGGGGCCCCTAGCAACCCTGGCCCCTTGGAACCCCGGGCCCCGGGGTAATTACCACTGCGGGTGTAAATTTACTGCAGCTGCATTGAATATGCGAAATACGGGACAGACGGGAGGGACCTTGATCCTTCAGTGATTTGCTTCTGTTTAAGTGATTCCTCCCATTCGTGATCGCTCCCGTTCCACAAATCAGCTAGCGGGACCACTCGAAGCGGCGGGCCCCCGCTATTTTTATAAATAAAGGAGCTCATGAGCTTCATGGGTGCAGCATATGGTACTATGGTGCATGATTTGGATCGTTTTTTGATTTGATTGAATGCAATTCGCCCGGTCGATTGTAACTCTGTATGGGTGACATTAGTCGCCGGTCGGGGTAAAATTTTTTTTGGGCGACCCGAATAGAGATGACGTTCGGGAAACAGACTGCAGTTTTTATAATTGCAAGCGATAATATACATATCGAGGCCCTCTTCACGGCTGTGGCTATAAGTAATAGTGATGGTAAACCAAGGGCATTTTTTTTTGTTCCGTATCTAATGATTTGGAAGCTGAATTTCAGATGACAATGAGAAAAATACTATTGCCTTTCATCTGAGTATAAAAATTTTACTATTTTCCGGGTAATCATGAAGAACAAGCACCTTGAACTTTGAAAGCAAATCAACTTGAAATGTGGAAAGTGCAAATGCTGACTTTTCTTCTTTGTTTTCATCCCATCAACATATTTGTCATCCATGCCCACGGTAATAATGTTCCATTGTTTCAATTCTTTTAAACTACAGCCACTTATTCCAAACACATGTACCAGGCTCCAAATAAGAATTAGGGTGGGCAAGGCAATTTTACCCAATTTTAAAAGGGCACTAAGGCATTACATGTTTAAAGAAATAGCAACTTTTTAGGGCACCAAGGCAAATGGTAGGGGCACTCAAGTCAAATTGCCTTAGGTTCCTTAGGTTATTTTGGAGCCTGCAAATGTACACGTCCATTTTTGTTCTTTTCAGTTATAAAACCATGTCAAATAGGTTCATTTCTCTCCTCCCATCACAACTTTTAGATCTGGCTATTTATTCTGGGCTGACTCCCACCCATGTTGGTTTGCCTTATGATGTTTCTTAATGTACTAGCGGTTGCCCGCGCGATATAGATTATTATTATTTGCCTGTAATATCGGCATACTTTGATGGAATTAAACCAAACTTGGTTCACAGATGCACCATGGCCCATCCCCCATTTGTTGAGAGGTCCCAGGTCACATACCAAGTTCAAAGGTCTGTGAGGTCAAGTTGTAAGATAGCTGAAAATGTAAAATTTCCTCATTTGAAAGTTGAAGTTCAATTGGAACCAAGCTGGTTTTATGGATTTACATGCAAGCCCTCCATTTGTTTTAGGTCCAAGGTCAATATAAGGTCAAGCCATTTAGGCCTATCATTTCACTAACCGCGACGGCAGGCGACCAAGCGATCCGAGGACCGATGTTATTTTTTTGTTTTCCTTTTAAGGTATTTCTGCTTTCCCATAAGATAATGAAGTCCTATCTAATCGGTCCGATTCGGCAGAGCGGGTGAAAAAATCTATCTCCGTTTCACTCAAATTGAGCTATTTTGTTTCAAAACTTGGTCGTGTGAAAGTGTGTATGTGCTCTTCAAGGTGAATGAATTTCGAAGGCAAAATCGGCCTAGAAGTGTTATTTTTGCGTTTGGCTGTTTTTCTTTGTCGCACATGTAACCCCGTACCCAAGAAAAATAACAAAGTCACTACTCCTCGTGTGTGTTTGTTGTTGTATCCGAACGCAGCCGTTGTAAGCGTAATTTTTAATAGCGACACCTAGATTAACCATGCGTTCAAATGACATCGACCAAAGATCATGCACTGCTTGTTCCCTGTGATTATATGTACGTTCAAGTACAAGCCATATTTAAAGGTGTTTATTTGTATGGCCTGTATTAAATTTTCATGTGCAGGTCATTTGTGTGAAAATTATATTCATTAAAAGGACTTGCGAATGTGAAGTGAGTGCACCATTTTATATTTGGTGGTTAGAGTGGTGTTTGGTAAAGTGTTAAAATCATACAATGGGAGTCCTGTGTGATTGCGTCTGACGTCCCGTCTGCAGTAATGTTTTTTGTTTTTGGGGTTGTGCCTATGTTTGTCTTCTTTCTTACGCATAATTGTTGTATTTTATGAATGTAGCTATTTTTCTCACGTGGGAGAGTTTTGTGCTTAATTTTTGAGACAAGTTCTGCTGCCAATTAATCGTTGTAAGTTGTGTCGGCCTTGGTCTGTTGTCGTCGCGACTATGGAGCGAACCATTTGTAATTACAGAGTGCTTTTGGGTTCTTGGGGGCGATATGAGACTTGAATATGTATTGGTATTTAAATGCCTCATATGGGAAATCTAAGGGTGAATCAGATGTTATTCACAAGAAGGAGTCTATTCGAATAAACGTTATTAGCCTCCCTGGTTCTAGCATGAAGTTATTATTGTTGCTACTATATTTCATGGCTAGTTTTTTACGCGAAATTGAGGTTGCAAGATGTAAAAATTTCATTCTTGTTTGGCTAGTTTGGTGCATCTCTACCTGCAAGGCAATGTTTGTTCCTCATTTGCATTTATCAGGCATTAGAATCTTCAGTAAAAACTGGAATTCAGTTTTTTTTTTTGGCCCGAATTTACGCGTTTTTGATTTATTTCTCAGCCCATTTGGGGTACTTTCTCTGCTGGATTTCACGCTTTTTTTTTTCGTTTATTTTTCCGCTTTCAGTTTTTTTCTGAAAGTTCTTCTCATGCCTGTTTATACATTTGTTTCTTATCATCCGCATTTGTCCATTGCGTCCACCAATTTTGCCCAAGGTTTCACAGAACACATCACGCTAACCCCGTGACGTCGCATCACAGCTGAAACAACATAAGACGGGCATCGCAGCTTGACTCGCAGCTCATGCCATGGTTCCATGATTTTAAAATGTTATGATCCTAGGCTGAAGATTTTGTACAAGTTCTTCTCAGCGCCTAGTTCTGACACTTATCACCATCGTCCATTTTTTATTTGCTAGAGTTGTCATATTGTTCCAAAATTGAAACAAGTTAAGTGTAATAGGCCAATGTTCTAGTTCATCAAAATTTCACACCACGGCAGCCGGTCTAATGCATGTTCTATAATCTATCGCCCTAATGCTGTCTTGTGTGTGATGTTTGTAGGTGTTTTTTCCATTTTATATAAATCACAAATAAATATGAGAATGACATATTTGAATACAATTATAGCACAGATTATCATTTATTTCGATGTCAAATCTAGGTTGGGGCATTTTTTTAAATGATTTTTTAAAAAATCCTTTTACTTAATTTACTGTTTGTTTTATTTTGGTTTTACTTCTATTAACATATAAATATGTTTTTTGGACTAGTCCTTTGATATATGGACTGAAACATATAGTCATGATAGTAAATGCTCAGTCAGAAAATAAAAAGAAATTCAAAGCTTTAGCAATCGTCAGCTGTCGTCTTTTTATCTTATATTTACTACTCAAAACCAAATTGTGTGACCGCGACTAGATCACAACTGGTAACACCTGCAATTAGATCATGTATGGGGGTTTTTAGCAAGCCTGTACTGTAGTAGTTAGATCCTGTGCAACCAGTCTGCTCTCAGAATAGTGGATTTCCATGAAATTTTCGGCAGATTTTCCAGGGTCCCAAGGCTGCTGATCAAAATTGGGATTTTACTTGAATTTTACTCCATTTAGCGGGCAGATTATACGAAGATTAAGCACTGTAAAGCCCACCTCATTTTATTAGCGGCGAACATCATTCATACATTTAGCCTGGCCTAGATTCCGAACGAAATCACGAAGTTAGCAGGTCTATGTATAAACAGCATTTGTTTACACTACATCTTCTCTGTTTTATTATACCATATTTTCAGTTATTTTAATGGCACAACGGGCTCCTTCCCGCTCCCAGAAAACACAACATTTTATGCCTACCCGCGTTTCGTAGGCAACCATGAATTCCAACCCCATATCCCCGACATACATCCTCCGTGTATATGATCATACTTTTTTTGTGTTGGGAAACTCGGTAAACAATCTACCAATATCTCTCAGCTTGCAACGGCATTGTCCGGAAGTAAATGACGCACCAATCGCATCAATGGGACCTATATGAAACGCTACCCCAACGAAGCGTAAGCATTCGTCTTTTTCTATTAAATATAAACAATGAACCAAAGCCACTTTTATTATAGATCGTATATAGTAAATGAACGACAACAAATTGCAATGCCCTTATTCGTATTGTCTTTCTGATAACTTAGAGCCTGAAAGAGAGTTATAAATTGTCCCCCCGTTCAATTTTGTTAAGGTTACCTCGCAAGTGTCCACTACACTTAAAAAAAAATCAGTGCAACAATGAAGTTTCCAAGTAAGGTTCTGCATGTGATTATTTTTGTTGTAACAGTAATTTAGATCACAAACTTGATGCACATGTCTTTGTATCTATCTTTGTGCCTTTGGTCAAAATGTTAACCCTAAAATAATTGCCTGCTGTTTCCACATACAATGCACACCTTTATTGCACTCTGCATGTAATGGTCCTTGGGTAGTGCCCCAGACTACCGTTCTCGCGAGTGGGGGTCAAGGTCATCTATGGTCCCATTTTCCCAATGACAGAATTAAAATTGTTTGGATCCACATCTGTCGATTGATTTTCATGATACTTAGATACAATAACCCCTGGGTAGTGTCCCACATATGGTGAACCCTCATGTGACCTAAAATGGTCAGAATTATAGAATTGCTTGTGTACCACATCTGTCGATCGATTTATTACCACTTAATAAAATGACCCTTGGGTAACTGTCCTACACGTTGGTGACCTCAAAATGGTCAGAATATAAAATTGGCTTGGTTTATCCACATATGTCGATCGATTTTATATTACACTAGATAAAATGTCCACCTGGGCATGTCCACATGTTGGACCTCACTGGACCCCTTGTGACCTCGTGTGACCTTAAATGTCATAATTATAGCATTGCTTGGTGTATTCACATATTGGAATTGATCCATTTTCCATGACACTTAGATAAACATGTGGCCCTTGGGTATGTCCCAAATGTTAATGACCTCATGTGACCTTGTTTGACTTAAATGGTCCGAATTATAAAATTGCTTGTGTATCCCCCTATGTTGACGTTTTTCATGACACTTAGATACAGTGGCCCTTTGGTAGTGTCCCAGGCTACAAAATCCCCAGGACCATGGGACCGAAGGTCCCAGAAAAAAATTGACACAACTGCAAGAAAATTTTCAAAGTAAGGAAAAATTAAACAAAAAAACACCCTAATTATACAAAAGGTTCAATACATGCCCAGATCACAATGGTGTGTCAAAATACTGGCCAGCTGTAAGGACTTGTGCTAATGTGCTTGTGATTGCAACTTCATGCACTATTTTGACAGAAAATTTTGCCCACTCCTTTTGAAGGTCCCAGGCAGACAGAATTTTTTTGTAGGCTGAGTGTCCCCACATGTTGATGGCCTCACATGTTACCTTTGTGCCCCATGTGCCCTTTGTGACCTCAGTGACCTTAAAATGTTCAGAATTATAACTTGCTTGGTGTAATCCACATAGGTCCTATGTCGATCAATTTTCATGACCCTTCGATAACATTGGCCCTTGGGTATTGTCCCCCCACATTTTGGTGACCTCATGTGACCCTTGTGACCTATTTGAACATAAAATGGTCAGAATTAAATAATATTGCTTGGTCTTCCCTAGTGCGATCGCTTTGAAATGACACTTTAGAGCAACAGGCCCTTGGTAGGTCCCCATGTTGATGACCTCATTTGACCTTGTGACCTTAAAATGGTCAAAATTATAAATTTCTTGTGTATCAACAATATATTGGATCTATTTCATACACTTAATACAGTGGCCTTTGGTAGTGTCCCACATGTTGGTGACCCTCATTTGCCTGTGTTACCACTCATGTTACCGTAAAATGTTCCAGAATTATGTTGTAATACCACTATGGTCTAAATCGATTGCATGACACTTAGATACAACGGTCCTTTGTTATGTCCCACATGTATGACCATCATGGTGACCTTTGTGGCCTGCGATGTGGACCTAAAATGGTCAGAATTATAAAATTGCTTGGTGTAGCCACATATGTTGATCGTTTCCTACTGAACACTTAGATATCAAGTGGCCCTTTGGGGAGTGGTCCCACATGTTGGTGACCTCTATGACCTTTTGGGTCCCTCATTTGACCTTAAACTGGTCAGAATTCGAACATTGCTTGGTGTATCCACATATGTCGATCATTTTCATGACACTTGATACATTGGCCTTGGGTAGTGTCCCACTGGTGCCCGGAGAGGAAGAGAGTCCTTCATATGACCTTTGGGGTGCCGCATGTGACCTTAAAATGGTCAGAATTATAACATTGCTTGGTGTATCACATATGTCGATCATTTTCATGACACTTAGATACAATTGGCCGCTTGGGTAGTGTCCCACATTGGTGACCTCATAGAACCTTTGTGTCCTCATGTGACCTTAAAATGTCAGAATTTACACATGCTTGGTGTATCACCATATGTTCGATCAATTTTCATGACACTTAGTTACATTGGCCCTTGGGTAGTGTCCCACATGTGTTGACCTCATTTGACCTTAAAATGGTCATAATTACACATTGCTTGGTGTATCCACATAATGTTCGATCGTTTTCATGAACACTTTGATACATTGGCCCTATGATAGTGCCCCCACTGTTGATTCCCCATGTGACCTTTGTGACCTTAAAATAGGTCAACATTATAAAATGTCTTGTGTATCAACATATATGATCCGATTCTATGACACTTAATCCAGTGCCCTTGGGTTTAGTGTCCCACATGTTGGTGACCCCTCTGTGACCTGTGTGACCTCATGTGACCTTAAAATGGTCAGAATTAGGTGAATCCACATATGTCGATCGATTTTCATGACACTTGATACAATCGGCCGCCCTTGGGGAGTGTCCCACCTGTTGATGACCTCATGTACCTTGTGCCCTCATGTGACCTTAAAAACTAGGTCAAATTATAAAATTGGCTTGGTGTATCCCAATGTTGATCGATTTCAATGACACTTAGATACACGGCCCTTGGGTAGTTGTCCCACTGTTGATTTGACCTCATGTGGGAACCTTTGTGACCTTGTGAGACCTTAAAATGGTCAGAATTATAAAATTGCTTGGTGTATCCACATATTTGATCGGTTTCTATGACACGTAGATCCAGTGGCACGTTTGGGTAGTGTTCCCACATGGTGACCTCATAATGACCTTTGTTCCTCATGTTACCTGAAAATGGTCAGATTTATAAAATAGCTTGGTGTAATCCCCATATTCGATCATTTTCATGACACTTGATACATTGGCCCTTGGTTATGTCCCACATGTTTGTTTGACCCATTTGATTTGACCTTAAAATGGTCCTAATTATAACATTGCTTTGGGTATCCACATACTGTCGAGTCCGATTTTCATGACCTTAGATACATTGGCCCTTGGATCGTGTCCCACATGTTGATGCCCTTATGTGACCTATATTGCAGATTTAATAAAATTGCTTGGTGTCTCCACATATGTCAATCGATTTTTATGACACATAAATGACCCTTGGGTGTAATCCCCGCATGTCCGTTGCCTTGTGTGACCTTTTTGACTCATGTACCCATCATTTGGCCCTTTTATGCTCCCCTTTTTAATATCAAGCTGAAAAATCCTTGTTAAATATGATCTTACCCAGTTTGTATTTCAAAATTTGAACCAAATAAAGTCAAGTTTGACAAGATTCTGGTCAATTTTAACAAATTTTCCAGTAAATTTGACCATAAAATCTTTAAGATCATATGTTACAGTCAAACGTGATGATTATTTTTCAGCGTGTATCAATTGAATGTAGATTTTATTTGACATACTGGATGCATCTTTGAAACAATTTTGTGAAACCTATTAATGGGAAATTCTAAAAAACTAATGAAACAAAAGCTGAATTTCAACATTCTTCTAGAGGAAACACATGTAGATAGGTGTGAGCAAACTCGGAGCATTGGATCCCTCGGAGATCATCATTTATTCTCTTGCGTTTCATTATTCTAAAACCCTTACCATGAATCCTTGTTACTGTCAAGGTCCTAAATTGGCATCTTTATGTTTATCTTGCCATATAGAGTCCTATACCCTTTGCACCCCCTACTTTGTATTATGTGTCGTGTTTTTTTTCTTTTTAAGTACTATACTTTAAAAGTAAAACCCTACCAAAAACCCTACCCCAACCCATTTAATGTGTCGTCTGCACTAGAGTGCAGGAAGACACATACTAATCAAAATCCTGTATCCATCCAAAATGTGTGTATGTGTGTGCGAGTTTGTGTCCTGTTGAGTGTATGTATGTATGTGTGTCGTGTGTTCAATACATGCGTACATCATGTGCGTATGTAATGTTTCATGATGCATTCATGCATCTCCACAAGCAAAGGATACAAGATGATACTTGCTAGGTGGGAATGGATACGGCAATGACATTTGGGAGTGTGGTCAACATTCATATGCCAACAATTTTTTGAAAGTCTTTCAAAGGACATCTGGGTCCATCCAAAGTCAAATGGTTGTTATGGTCCTGAAACTTGGTGGGTAATCCTATTTTGGTGAGGTCAAGTCTGCATACAAAATGGCAACATATGAGTACACATTTACAACATTACCAGCAACAAAAATAAACCACTACCTTCACAACTCAAGCTCCAACACACTTTTTGTTCTTTCTGTATTAACTTTAGCACCATTGGGCTCTGTTAAAAGTGATGATGAGAGACAAGTTGGTATGGGAAGCTCTATGCGGTAATTATTTCGCTACCTGACTTTATTGTCCTATGATAACATTACCTCTTCACAAAGATACTCATTGAGCCCTCATGATCAAGCTACCATGCAGTGTGTAGCAAATTGTTTCCTCACAGTAGTAAAAAGCCGATATTTTTGTTCTCCATATTTGTCCCCAGGTTTTTTAACACTAACATTTACTAACACATACCAGATTACTTACTGTACTTTAGGTTATACATGTATATTGGACAGTACAGTACTACAAATCCATGCCTAGTGGGGCCCCGCGTCATATGCACCAGGGTGTGATGCAAGTACAACCATAGAACTTGAGCGGGGGAGAAAAGAACATTTCCCATGGCCAGGAAGAAAAAAAAACAAAGACACACCCAACAACGCCCTGTTGACACCACCATATTTGGTAAAGATGCCAGTATTTTGGTAATCACCCTTGCTTGCACGTAAATCATCGCATCATCTTAAGAAGCCCCTATCAGTGATTTCATTCATCCAAATGTAAACAAATTGGTGCCCCCTATTTTCATCAAAGGTCCACTTTTTTGGCACTGTTTTTATTGATGTGGTTGTATTAAAAAAAAACTGTAAGTGGCTAAGCCTGTAAGCACGCAATATTTTTCAATGACATGACAATTTTCTGTATTTTTAACTAACAGTCGGGATCGACTGTATTAGCCACCCCAAAACAAGCCATAAATGGCAGCTTTCAGACCGACTCTAAAATGCTTTAGTGTCAGTTTTTCACACAGACCGGTAATTACGGCTGTTGATATGACCTAACTCTAGCAATTTTTGTTTCTTAAAAAAGGGGAATTAGTCAAAATTTTAGTATCAAAAATTTATATTTGGTTTTTTAATTAAAATCTTATGTACAATAACATGGCATGTTCAGCTCGATTCACTTCAGGTGTGATCTAAAATCTCTAATGCCTTGGTAAGCATTCCCAAATATGCACAAAAAAAAAAACAACTGTTTTAAAAAAATGATAGTTCTTTCTTTTTGGGGGAAAGGTCGTTGTGTTCCCTTTAAAAGTTGTGTCTCTTTAAAAGAATTTTCCCCCATAGTGCAAAGTTTTTTGACTCAAAAAATGCATCGCGCCCTCATCTGTTTTTTGAGCTGAGACAAACTTTTTTTCTTTTTGGCTTAACAGCAATTTAGGAAATGCCAGAATCAGGTCCAAAATGAATTGGGAGAACATTCTTGTACTGTCTTTTTATATAACTAATTTATTGTGAGTACATATATCAACAACATCTTATATTGTGATACTCATAGTGCCATTGATCACCCACCCTTACTACTCCCACGCATGCACGCATACGCACGCCCACACACACACACACACAGCACCCACACACCCTCCCCTCCCACACACGCGCACGCCCATCACACACACACCCCACACTCTCCCCACATCCCGAATGATTTGACATGAAAAGACATTGAAAATTTTAATTCTTTGAAAATAAAAAAAATAAAAAAAATAAAAAAAATGCATTTCACCATGGATTTTTCACAATATTAAAAGTCAATTCTAGTACAGTAAAGAGCATGTAAAGCCTGCTTTCACAGCTTGAGGTTACCTTTCATTCATGAAATCTTCCTCTCCCTGAAAAAATCTGAGTGTAAATTGATGTGAAAGATATGGCTTTTCACGGCTGGCCAACATTTTGGGTTTTTATTAGTTGATGGCAAAATGTTTGGAATTTTAATCTGTTGATACACATAAGGGGTGTTCAGACGGTGGCCTACGTTCGAAAGTAGCGTTACCAACGTAAAAATTCATTTAATCCCATTAGCGCCTCTTAACAACGACGAACGTCCACACGGAACTTAAAAACGATAACCCGTCCAAAGTTACCGCAGGCGAGCGGCCCTTCTAACGGTCATTGGTAAATAGCGGAAGTCTCGCGCCTCTCGCCAGCTGTACTGACGGTTAATTGTTTTAACCCCGGGAAACTCAACCCATTTGTAAACAATGCCAAAATGATTCCTCAAGTAGGAGTGTGTTTTAAAAGCGAATTTTGGCTTCCTGATTTTTCGTTATACTCATACTCATCGGCAGAGATTTGCAGTAAACGACGCTGTTTTTATGCCGATACTCATTCCCCCTAACCATCAGTGAGAAGCGATCCAGCCCCAAACATGACATCATTAAAAACAAAGGTCATGCATATCATCAACGAAATGTGGTTCCTCGCCACGTGCAGTGGCGATGGTCGGTTTTACTTATACTGCACATTTTTAATTATGAATTTCTGTGATTATTTCACGATTGCTCACTTAATACCAATCATTAAAGTTCTTATCTCGCACAAATAACAATGAAATATTTACTATTTAGATTGAATACCGATCGAATTAAAATTCTCTCTCAATACGTTATGTGGGATTTCTTTTTCAACACCTATTTTCAAATACTACGTGGCACCAGCGCTGTGTGTGCATAAACAACATGGTACACGAGGCTGCATGTCCAACAGGTCACTAATCGCGAAAGGGGAAATCCCTAGTTTGAGTTGTCTTCACTCAATTTTATCTTGCAAGGTGGGCTCCGATCCAGATCTCGATTAACGCTTTTATCGCTCTCTCATCCCTCGGACTCAGTTTGGTTTCCGTGTTCGCTTGTTTTTTCGGGGCTGTGGCCTACTACTATAGATGATGATGCCATTAATCAAAATAATTGGACAACAGTAAACTGTACGACAGACAAGCACAAGATCGCTGTTCAAAGTTGATGAACACGCGAGTAAAATGGCCATTCGTTTTGGTATCCACGCTACTACGGAATAAGTTACCCGCATGTCGTTTACGAGGTCACTGAATTAAGAAAAAAATTTTATTTATAGGGTCACCCTAACCATCGACGTCGTGAGTAGCACTGTTTACACGGCACGTCAACTTACCAACGACGATCGCTCGCAAGTAGACTCGCTACTTTTTAAGATTTCTTAAAGGAACGTCGTTGTTAACCTCGTTTTAGCTTAACATGATGTTGTTCAGACGTCACTGGCACTCTCACGAGCGTTACCAATTACGGTGCTTACCAACGATCTTACAACGACTTAACCCGATCGTCTGAACATGCCTATACATGATGAAATGTTTTTTAATCAAGATTTTTTGGTCATATCTGTTTGGCTTATGCTATGTAGTAGGCTTTAACCATTTCAAGATCATATAGGCTTATTGTATCAATTGCATTATAATTGCTGTTGTAGTGGTGTATAAAATCCAGATAAGCTTGATGCAATTATAGGCAATCGTTTCAGTCAGTATTTGTTAACAAAGTAGATATCCGAAGAATTCTGTTAGACGATTTAAAAAAAAAATATTAATTTTTTTTAATTTTAAAAGTTAGAATCAGTAGCAGAGAGTTACTGTTGAAGGGTATGGTTCTGTGAATGCACAAAAATGGATTTCCTCAATTAAAAAAAAAATAATGTTAGGTTTGCTATTTTCCACTTTATCTGGTATTTATTTCATTTACAAATGTAAACAAACTGATAATTTATGTTGGCAGTATGTAAATAAATATTTAAATTGAGAACCTAAATTTAGTAATAATATTCAAAGATTGATAAAGAATGTTGGCTTCTGAAGCAACCTTTTGAAAGCCTCTGAAAACTCATCTTTGTACAGACTAAGATTTATTCATTAACTGTGACTGCTTCAGGCCTAATTGGGGGATGTGCATGCTACTACATGTAGCTATAATGTAATATTTTAATCGAATTTCAACAAATTTAAAAAAGTATATTTGTACATATGTACTCAGTCAATCTATTTTAATCATTTGTCTTTCCAAATGCCTTGCACATTAAAGACTCGATCACTTCATTGAATCCCAACCCTTCAGTTTCCTGTTGAATAATTTCTATCATCCCATCTCATTGTTTCTTATGTCTACCTACAAGCAATAGTATTTTGCACCTTGTGTTGTGCCTGGGGCCTTGAAGGTAGCTTGTAGTCTCATCACCATGGTGCACATCCTCTTTCTCCATTCCTCAACAGCTGTCATCACACCTTCTTTTAAAGACCCTATCAGTGATTCTCCCGGAAGAGTAAAAATATTTGAAATTTGCAGTAATAGCTTAAAAGTAAAGTAGTAGTCTGTAGAATTCTCATAAGTTATTTTGGCAACTGAAAATTGGCAGAAAAGGAAGAAAACAGTAGTGTGTGAAGATAGGAATCTCCATTCAATTACGTGTTGTAGTAAGTGTCCATACGGACACTAATAACTAAAACATCCGATTTTGTCCTTATTAGGGTTGCTTTCAGTCTTATCACTTGCAGGGGGTGTTAGGATACCTAATACCCGTTACAGACATGCATGCGGTATTGCTGTGAATGTGAGGTGAATCCGGCCACCCCGGTTAGATAGCGGAGACAAAACCGGATTTAAAACTCTGATTTACTTACCTACCTTTTTACCTTGTCTTTGTGTAGGCAGGTTAGCCCTTTCAGTGCTAAAACTGGTTTCTAAGGACTCCCTGCAGTTACAATGTACAACATAATTAATTACCAATAAGAGTAAATAATAAAAGGCTACAAATGAAACCAGATTGTCATATGGTCACATTTCATAAATTGGTCCTAAAAATTATTACATGGTAGAAAATAACAAAAAATGTGCCTTTTTTCATTCAACAGAGTATTACATTTAATCAGTACATTTTAGACCATTAAAAGTACACATTTTTGGAAAGCTTATATTACAATGATGCCAAAGCAGCTTAGTACAACTTCATTATACAGGGTGGGTCAGAAATATACAGGGTGAAACAACAAAAAAGTTTAAATTTTTCTTGTCACGGTGAACTGTGTGGTTTCCTTTTCTGAATGATATGTAGATCAAAATAAATATGGATTCAGAAAGGTATTGCTTATGCCCTTCAAACAAGCAAGGAAGTAAGAGTTCAAATTACCTTGTGTTAAGTATACAGGGTGGTCAAAATTATGTTTATTCTGAAGTGTAAAATACATGTATAAAAGATTTTCATGCCATTTTTCAGAGTAAATCTTTTCCTGGTCATTGGTAATGGAAGCAAGTTGCTTTCAAAACAGATACAACCCATATTCTTGTGTTCTTTTGATTATACAGGGTGAGCAGAAATAAAATTACCCTGAAAGAGCAAAACTTCTGGTGCTCAAGTGTCTTAATACTATGGAAGTTGGACTAATAAAATATTAGTAAAAACAGTGTAGCCAAGAAGTAAATAGTGTAGGTCTCTTCTAAAACCAGTATTCCTTTGATAAAATCATATAGGGTGATAAATATGGAAGGCAATCCTTCTGTATTTCTCACATTTAAAATAGGGTCCTGCGCGTATACACAGGAACATTTTCTGAATAGAACACTGATGTATAAAGCATAATTTGTCCTACATGCTTTAATGATTAAGCATATATTCACACTTAAAAAAAAAAAAAAAAAAAAAAGTCAAGGATATCAGAACCACCGGAAAAATCTGAAAATGACAATTTGCAACATACCTATTATGTAATTAATGTAATTTTGGTGACCAATTTGTAATTTGGCCGCCATCTTGGATTCTAGGAAAAATTTAGGGTGTCCCCCAAGCTTATTTGAAAGAGTATGAGTTTAGGAACATAAAACCGTTGAGAAAAGTTTGACCCCACAAAATGGCAGTTTTTCCCTGGATTAAACATGTCTAGTATTTCTCACATTTAAAATAGGGTCCTGCGCGTATACACAGGAACATTTTCTGAATAGAACACTGATGTATAAAGCATAATTTGTCCTACATGCTTTAATGATTAAGCATATATTCACACTTAAAATATGTGCCAACAGACTGCACAAAATAAAGCATATATTGTGACTGATACATGTGCTGACTCAGATGAATTTAAATTACACAAAAATGTCGTGAAATACATCCACCCTATACAATTTCAACCACCCGTATATATTACCTATATCATATACTAATACTATTTTGTTTAAAACATGACCAGTGCAAAATAACCAGTCTCAAACATCATATAACAGTTAACACAAGATTAGGACACGTTTTACCGATGTGACACAACTAGATTTAGAAATGTCACAAAAAGGTATTTTCCACCCTGTATAATTTTACTCACCCTGTATAAATGCATGGGGTTTCTTTGCAGAATTTGCATCTTTAGGTATTTAGCAATGCTTTTGAAAAAGAACGATTTCCTTACTGTGAATACTTCTTCAGCTACAAAGGTCAGAAATTTAGTGTATTTTAAGTTTTTTATGTACAAGTCTATGGGCTGCTCCTCCACCGACTCCACCCTGACATACTTGGACAATTTTAAACGTAACTTTGCTATTATCCACTCAAATGAGATGGAACTTGTTGCATTAAAGAGAGAACAAAATTAGCTACAAAATTACACCAATTTTTTTGTCATACATTTGTACTACTTGAAATATTTTACTTTGAACATAAAATTTGTGCGACAAGTGTAATATCTCCACCATATTTGACAGACCAATTTATGAAATTATGCGACCATATATAATTTTAACATTAAAAAAATATGAACATACATGTACATGTACAATCTAAATGAGCCTTTCAACTCTCTTCCCACAATTTTGTTGGCAATTATAATTGGTTCTTACAGGAGTCTTGTCATATTGCATGAATAATAGATTTGAAACTGAATCCAGGATAACCATACAGAATGTGGTGCCAGTTTTCTGCAGCAGACTATACAACTTATCAATCAGCTGGCCCCCATGCATCATCAATCTGCATTATGGGCTGTACCACAGGTTATGTTGTGTCCATCCATCCCACAATGCACTGGTTTGTGGAAATTTCATCTCAATAGTGTCATGTGATCCCACAAAAATCCTATTAACATTTATGCATAAAACCCCTGAATTTTACTGGGATTTTAGTTTTATACCTTTGTCCACAAAGTCAGGGCTAGAATTTCGGTGAGGAACCAAGAATCGATTCTCGCAAAGATTCTCGTAAATTGATTTGCACAAATCAATGTTGATTCTCGTAAACTTTTTGAAATTAGTTGATTCCCGTAAAATTCATTTGTGAGAATCAAGACTGATTCTCGCACTCTGCAATGAAATTCTTCCCCTGAAAGTGTTAGTATGTAAAGAATTTTTATCATGATCATGAAATGTGTTGTGGTCCTTTAATCTCCTTGAACAGTTTTACATGTGTTTAGTACAGTAGAGACTATAGGTAAATTACATTGCATTATGGGATTGGGTCAAAACTCCCACTGGTGTTGTACTAGGGTTATACATGTACATGTTCCTTAAAGGAGAACCGTACTAAAGACTTCTACAATATACGCTATAAAAATAATTATTGAACACACATGGTTTCATGGAAAAATGTAATTATACTAACCATATAAAAATGAATTTAAACATTTTGTCTGACCATGCGCTATTTGAAATTCGCGCTAGTGAATATGTATTAGGCACAAATCACGTTTCTCTACACGGATATACAGAAGAAGTCACGCATGCAAGCCCCCTTCCGTTTCGAAGGGAAGGGTCGTTATTTACGGCAGGGGGAATTGAGGAGTTGAAGGCTATACGGGGAATACGAAAATAAAAACCATAAGCGAGAGGAGGTATGAAAGTTTCAACAGGGAGAGGGAGGAACATGAACTTTTAAATGGATACATTTAATAAAATCAGGGAAGATCAGGGGATGAGAAATTTTTGAACGGAAGCGAAGGGAGAACACGTAATTTTTCGCCCATAAAAAGTTGAAATCCTCAAAATCCCACCGCTTATAAGACGTGTATTTGAAGCCAATTTTTAACTCGGTATGACTTGATGGAAGACACCTTTGTGACTTATGGTGTTTTCTTTGTTTCTTTGAATTCTATATATTGTTGAAGACGGGACTGTAATAGACAAGACATCTAATTAGTTTACAGTGCAGATGACAAGAAACGTTTAGGCAACTAATTACCTGGCATGCATGCGGAGCTCATCATAGAATTACAATAAAGATTTTAAAAAAAGCAAAATAAGTAATAGTCAATAATAATAAAACTAAATGCAGGACCCTATTTATGATAAAAATGAGGAAATGTTTAAGATTCGAAATCCATGTTTTTGTCTCTCAAACGGTTATTTTTCACTTTTTTTTGGAGAAAGATCCCCCCAAACCAAATACAAGGATTCTATTAACTTTTCCTATAAAGTTGTTTGATTCCGGTCCTTTTTACAATTAAGAAATGGTCCCAGCCCGGGCTATACTCATGTAAGTTATAATACAGGGGCATGTTTTTACATTTTAGTTTGGGTTTGAAAAAACCCCGAAAACATTTCATAATCATCTGCAGCATGTTCTGGCTGCACGTTTTGCCTTAAAAGTTTTTAAATATATATTTGTAAAAGACGCCCAAAAATAAAAATAAAAGAAAGGAAAAGCGAGAGAGAAAACGAGGGAAAGAGAAAGACGGAGAGAAAGAAAAAGAAAGAGAGAAAAAAGAGAAAGAATTAAATTTCCACAAATGCGTTGGACAAACAAGTCCAAAAGAAGGGACAAACAAGCCCAAAAGAAAATCCAAAACTTAAAATTTTATAAATTGCCTAGCTGTTGTCCTTATAAACCGACCCATATAGACAAGCATGCTTGGGTTTTCTGTCGTGCATTTACTAAATTATCTTTTTAATTACGTAAAAGACGACATTTTGGTTTATTAACTTTCGTTTTCTTTTTTAACTGTAAAATACGCGTTCAATCAAAATATGTTTAAATTTAATATTAACTTTTCAAATTCTCGGTTATTAAAGACACTATCAGTGATTTGAAAAAATATTGAAATGTGAAGGGATAGCTTCAAAGGAAGGATAAGTCTGTAGGAATTCCATAATAAGTTACTTTCCAGCTGTAGGGAATGACAGAAAAAGGAAGAGAAAACGGCAGTGTTTAAGGATACATTCTCCATCATTAGTGTTTAGTAGTGTCCGAACGGACTAAAATGATAAAATCTCTCGATTCTGTCCTATGAGGTGCTTCTGGTCTATCATTTGCAGGGTAGTTAGGATACCTGTACTGTTACATAATGGAAAATTGATTTTTGATGATTTTTTCGATTTGATGATTTAGAAAAATCACTGATAGGTCTTTAACATCAGAATACCCCTATTTTTTAACTTCCGTGATACAGGGGGTACGATCCTCTTGTTCGCAAAACTCCCCCCCCTCGACCCACTGGAAAATTGCAGAAAAACAGACGAGGCCGCCAATCTCAAGTTGGTAGATGTTTATACCCCTTGATCAGATGACTCTCACTACGCCCTGCCCATGCAGTTTCAAATCATTTGTATATTATGTGATCGTCATTTGGCAAATTTTATATCTATACCCTATATTGTTTATCAAAATGAAAACAAAACAACAAAAACAAAAACCTTATACGATAATTTTGGCATGCTTTCCTTAATTTCGAACATGCATCACTATCAGTGATATGTTAAATCTGAAAATAAAACAAAATCATCAAAAATCAGAATTTTTGCATGTCTGTAACAAGTACAGATGTCCTAACATACCCTGCAAATCATATAAGACTAGAAGCAAAAAAATAAGAACAAAATCAGATATTCTAGTCATTACTGTCCGTAGGAACACTTATTACAAAACCTAAATGAATGGAAATTCATATCTTTGAATACTGCCGTTTTTTCCCTTTTCTGTCAATTCTTCAGGTGGAAAAAGTAATTTATGAAAATTCTACAAACATATCCTTCACTTTTAAGTTATTCCTGTAACTTTTAATTATTTTTTAACAACTTCTGGACTAAGAACACAACAGAAAAAGGATAAAATTTAGCACTTCCTTGTTTGTATTGACTGGAAAAACTAAATGCTGCAAACACATGCGTGAGCGTACTCAGTCATGTCGCGTTTTAATCAGCGTAACGGAGCAACAGCGTAACACGAACATTGCGCCAAGTGACACTACGCGTTCAGCTCATGAATAATCATTGGAGGAAATTTTCCTCCAGCTAATACAGAGGGTATAATAGGAGGGGCTTAGTGCGCACCCAAATGCGTCGTGCTTCGTTCGATTTTGCTATGGGCCGATCTAGCGCTTCGCGCTTATAATATCTATGTATGACGCAAACGTGCCGATCGTATCGCATAACACGTTATACAATAGCGCGAATTTTAAATAGCGCATGGGCAGAATAGCTGGTTTTAATTCATTGTTATGGTTAATATAATTCAGTTTTTCGATGAAACCACTCGATATGTGGTCAATAATTATTTTATAGATTATATTGAAAAGCTATCTGTTGTTGACGGGTTCTCTGAACACTCCAAAATTATACTCTACATGTACATGTTCATCTGAACTTACTTAGGACAGGAGATTTAGGCTATTTTTACTTTTCAAATTGAAAAGAACTCTGGAGAAACAAAATAATGATTTAAGCAACTACATGTAGAGCAACAAAATTAAAGGGCCATGGCCTGATCGCTAGTAGTCTCGTACCTAGAAGCCCCAGATTTTACCGGACGTGGTCAACATTTCGATATCAGAAGAAAGCTACTATTTTTCTCATTTACCCTGCGAAATCTTAGAGCCAAAGGATGTTTGGTTTGGAAGTTATGAGCGAAAATGTGCTCCATTTTGGTCGACCAATATTAATTTTACACAGTACTCTATGGGGCTTACAAAATCACGTTTTTAGCTCTTGCATCAAAATGGATTGAAATATCGGCGCGAAACCGTACAGACGGGGTTTTGGAGTTAAGACCAATCTATCAAAATGAAAACTTCATATCCTTAAATCGGGCCATTCCCCTTTAAATTATATGCTTCAATTAAAAAATTATTTGCATTCAATGATTCTGTGGTAGAACTTCAACCCAAGTAAAATACTGTAAAACATGTTAATTTTGCGAGGTACTTAATTTCGCGTATTTCACAAGTAACTAGAATTCGCGAAATTAAATCCTCACAAAAATATTGCCCAAGTACATCAGCATCATCAAAAAATTTCAAATTCGCGAAATTTATTACTCGCAAAAATGTCACCAATCGCAAATTCGCGAAAAAAGTACCCGCGAAATTAAAATGTTTTACAGTACACAGTTATGTGAACTCTGTGATCTAGGTAGAAAATTAGTTGGGTGTGATATGTGCAGTGTCAAACAGTGCCTTCCCAACCAGATGCTCATGGTGACTGACAAACAGTGATTGATGCACATCAGAGGGTGTATTGAGTCAACCCCACAGTGCACCAGTTTGGGGAAATTTCACTTCAATAAGGTTGTGTGATCCCACGAAAATCCTATTCCTAACACATAAAAACCCTGACATTTACACTCATTTTAGCTAAAAAGGTGCTAGTACCTAGGGAATTTTTAGCATGATCATGAAATGTCTTTTGGTTCTTAAACTTCTTGAACACATTTTATCCCAAAATACTGACATGTATATTAGTATTATACAGTACAGTATAGGCACACTGCAATGCATTCTGGGATTGATTCAAAGCATCCACTGGATGTAGATCTATATACTGTGAATCATTCACCAAAATAAAATTCAAAAGGAATTCTGTGAACTACTTGGCTACATCTGCCTCTTGTTAATTTAAAGATTAATAATAAATACATTTTTCAGTATTATAATGCACATCACAATTCATCAGGCCCGTATGAGGGGGGGGGGGAATTCTACCCCTAATTCCACAAAAGGGGAAAAAGGTCCACTTTTTGCCGATTTTTTTGATAAAAAGGTAAAAAATTTATTGAAAATATGATGAAAAAGTCCACATTTTGGTGATGAGATCTTCAAAACGTCCAAAAAAGGACAATTTTAGGGGAGTTAGGTCCATTTTTTTTCTTCCAAAAAAGGTCTACTTTTTCGAAGACCCGCAACCCCCCCGTAAAAAATCCTGCGTACGGCCCTGCAATTCATGCTCCTTAACCGTAATTCTTCTCAGCCCATCTCTTCTCAGCCTATCTCTACCCCTAAACCCTACATGTACCTCTTAATACTTTGTGTCCCATTTCTAACCCTAATCTTAACTCTGGCCCTTACTCTTTCACTAATAATATCAACCCTACCCCTTAACCCTTCTGTCCTTGTTCTAACACTAATCTCAACCATGCATTTTAACACTTCTATACAGTCTCTAACCCTAATCTCTACCGTACCCCTTACAATTCACCCTAATCTCAATCTTATCCTTCAGAGTTCTAGTTCTCTCTCTAACCGTAATCTCATTCCTACCATATACTCTTCTCTCCTATCTTAAACTAAACCCTAATCTCACCTATCCCTTTCTTCTCCCTATCTCTAACCCTAATCTCAACACTATCCCTCACTCTTTTCTGAGTGATGCTAGAGTCATTACGAATCTTACAAAAGTCTGAATGCATGCCACTTTTTGTTTGTGTCCAATGCAACATGGCCCCCCGAAATTTTTGTGGTTTTAACTCTGTTACATGCTCTTACATGGTTTCCTTTTTTATGTTTAAAACATTACATGACTCCAGAAGTAACATCATTATGCATAACAATCACCGGGTGAATTTAGAACCGATTGTGCTTGAAATCTGTACACCCAGAAGTTGGAAAATCTGTGCCTCAAATCAACCAAGAAGACGTCACCGAGGTCTGGTGACGTTAGACACGTGGGAGGCAACTAAAGCTCACAGTATGGGCAATATCATCGCCTGCCTGATCTATCAGCACCGCTTCCTCCTCCTGGCTGACAGTCAGCTGTAGTACAAAGAAGAGCTTAGATTGCGAGAATTGGAGGAGGCGAGAGCTAGGCGGCACAGATGGAAAAGACAATGCGGTGGTGGTCAGACTGCACAGCAAACTGGAGAGAGAAGTGGGGTAAGGTGCGAGGTGAAAGGAACAAAGCAGGGAAAGGTTTAGGAACAATACGGTAAAACTGGAAGCCATGGTGAAAGAATGCGCCGCTCTGAAGCGCGAGAAGCAAGAACTCACAACTGAAAATGATCAACTCCGAGAACAACTTGACAATGCTCAAACCACAGTAGTGTTACGCGATGGCCAGGCGCAGTCGGGTGATAGCCCATCACCATATTATGTCTCTCCCTGAGAGTGAGATACAAATGCGAACAGTAACTGGGAAAGTGGGGATGGCCCGTAATATCAAGAAATGGAGTTCCTTGAAGCTCTGAAGGCAGAGAAAAACAAACTCAAGAGATTAACAGACGCAGCTCTCAGATCTATCAACCCATGTGTCTAAACCGAAACCACACGTGGCCTCAAGAATGGTGATTCTTCAAGAGCAGAATCAGACAATGTCTTCAGGAATGAACAGGGACTTGGAAGGCACTGAGGTATCAATGATTGGGGATAGAAGGAACAGGGAGGTGCCATCTCCATCGGATAGATGGCGGGGGCAGAGAGCCTTCATTTGCAGATGGATTTGGAGGAAGCCACAGAAGACATTCAAATTGAAAGACAGTAAGTAAAACAGTTGAGTGATGTTTATGCAACAGAAGGGACGATTGTTTATTATTGTGTATATGGGGGTGGTGAGTTGGGGGGGTGTGTGTTGTGATGTAGGTGTAGTTGTAGTAAGTAGTAAATCCAGTTTTAAATCCGGTTTTGTCCCGAGGTTCTAATTGGGACCTGACATATTGAATCAATTGTGACGGTTCTCAATTTTTACCCCCTGTAGCCTTTTTGGCCCCTCTCAAAATGCAGGTCCGTAAAGCCAAGTCCAAAAACATTCAACATCTATCGGGAACCCAAAACGCCTTCAAAGCTTAGCCTTTGTTGTCCAGAGCTTGGTCATCAGGATCTACATGTATAGGCTGGTCCCCTACTAATATGACTAAACAAATTGTGATAGTGGAGTGATTTAACTTAAATAGTGGTATAAAGGGGTAACATGTGAAGTCATACAGTTGGAATAGGAGTCTGCATCAATGCAAACAAGATTTAGCTTAATTAAGTGGTTTCATGCATTTCATTTTTTAGACACAAAACGTATTGTGCGTCTATACGACTGGGGTTTTGAAGCCAATGGTTGTGAAATCGAGTGTTTATCTTTATATCGTAATGTCTTTGAAATTTCCGCATGTGTGTTTGGTGGACGTGGGAAAATTAATGCAGCGTTTTCGTTTGGTGACAAGAAAGGTTGTGAAAGCCAAGTTAGGGTCGGAAACAAACAAATTAGTTGGAATTTGTTCTTGCGTGTCATACAGCCCTTTTGGAGGTGTGCATTGTAAATGGCAATGAAAGTTTTTGGGAATAGCAAAAATTCAATCACAGTAAGCCTCTGGCAAGCCTTCCTCTATCACTTGTCCTTCATGTAGCGCTATGTTAGGTTGTGTCAATCAGTGTGCTTGCAATTGTGTTTGTTTACACTAATTAGGGTCACTTACCTGCAAGGCCCACATAATGTCTGTTGGTATTTTCCAGGCTCAACACCTTCTGGTCAGAGTGCAATATGCAATGCGTAGTAAAGAGTCTTAAAATGAATCAGAAGGGAACGTCCGTTCAACTTTCTCTCATTTCTGCACATGAGTAATTGTGAAAAAATGGTTATATTTCCTCAGAATGTTAAATTTGTGTTTTTTCCATGATAAGCCCATGATAACCCATCGAATTGACACTAAGTGACTGCCTCAAGTTAATTTACTTTCTTCAGTAGATAGTATAATATCCTCTACCAGTAAAAATCTTTCTTTCTCAATTTAAATAACTGTCTGAATTCTGATCCACTAACCTTTATGTGTAGTGTGTGTATGTGTGTGCATTGGGTGTGTGTGTGTGCGTGCGTGCGTGCCATGCATGCATGTGTGTCTGTGTATGGGTGTCTATGTCTCTATCCTGTCTGTGCCCATTCTCTCTGTGTATGTTGTAGGTGTGTGTCTACAGTATGTGTGTTGTAAAACAAATGTCACAAAATAAGTTAATTAACATATTTGAACAATAATTAACAGTATTAACATTGCTCAAAGCAAGCCCCAAGAAACCAATTTGTATGTCATTGTACATACGTGTACATGTGTGTGTGCAGCAGGGCGGACAAGTATGTACCACAGGTTGTC